>PVJX010029595.1:0-22709 GCA_004027295.1 Dolichotis patagonum | reverse complement strand
GTGCCTAGAGTTTTCTTTGTGGAAAGATTTTTTAGATACACAATGAATTTCTTAAGAGATAACTATTCAGATCATCTGTTTTCTCTTGCATAAGGGTTGGTAGTTTGCACGACTCATGAAATTTATCCACTGTGTTTAAGTTACCTTTGTTGACATAAAGTTATTTATGATATTCCTTACCATCCTGATAATGTTGGCATGGTCTGTGCTGAGCCCTCACTGCCACTCCTGGTAACATTAATTTGTGTATTCTTTCTTTTTATCCTCCTGATTGGTCTGGAGAGCATTTATTAGCTTTTTGGATATTCTCAAAGAGGTAGCTTTGGTACCACTGATTTTCTCTGTTGTTTTTTTATGTTATCTAAATCATCAAATTATCTCTGACTTTTATTTTCTTTCTTGTAGTTACTTAAATTTCAGCTGGTCTTATTTTTCTCATTTTTCAAGGTTGAGTTTCAGAAAAAAAATATTTTAAATATAGGTTTGATGCTGTACATTTCCTCCAAGTGCTACTTATTTGTATCCCTTGAATTTTGGTATGTGGTCTTTTCATTTTCATTTAGTTTACCTCATTTCAAAATTACCTGGGTTCCAAATACTTGAAAATTTTCTAAATAGAATTCTGTTATTGGCTTCACTTCCATTGTCATTAGAGAATGTGATTGCATATATTTGTTTTTTAGTGTGTTTTATTGGTGCCTACTAATTTCACAAAATGCTGTTTCAATGTGTGTTTTTATTATATCTATCCGCCCTATTACTACCCCCACCCCCTCTTCTCCTTCCCCTTGTTCCTCTCCCTCTTGTCTAATAATATTCTGTCTTCTTCCTTTCTGTCCTGATTTAGATTCCATATATTAGGGAGAACATGTGGTACTTGTCTGAGTCTCTCCTTTGGCTTAACACAAGGATCTCTAGTTCCATCCATTTTCCGACAGGTGCCACAATTTCACTCTTCTTTATGGCTAAATAATATTCCACTGTGTGTGCAGTATATCACATTTTCTTTACCCTTTTATCTGCTGGTGAGCATGACCTGGTTCCATATCTTGATTTCTGATTGTGCTGCAATAAACATGAATGCAGGTTATCACCAAAGTAGTCTGGCTTTAATTCCTTTGGATATACATCAAACTGGCTCATATGCTAGTTCTTTTTTTGAGGGACTTTGTACTGATTTTGGTAGGGGCTGCAGTAATGTGCTGTTATGGCTTTTATCTAGATGTCCCTCCAAAACTTCTTATGCTCATAAGTGGGCCTTTTAAAACTGGTTGGATCTAGGAACTTGTATGATACTGGGATTAAGAATGGATGGTACTAAATGAGTCACTGATTGGAACTGGCATGGTTCTGGGCCTGACTGAATGGACTTATGAGGACAAAAGCCCACCCTGGGTGAGTAGCAGCACCCCAAATGCTTGTGGCTCAGATAGAATTAAAAGGAAAGACGGACTTCCTGCCTGCCTTCCATGGACTCTTTCCCCTCTGGGATCTCCCTCTACTGTGCCACCCTGCCTCGCAGCCAGCTGATAATGGACTGAAACCTCTACAAACTGTGAGCTAAATAAACCTTTTCCCCTTTAACTTTGGTGTCAGTTGCTTTGTCTCATTAAGAAATCACACTTGCCAAGGTGGTAAAACCCTAGAGCCACTTCAGTCACCAGGGGACTGAGGGCTTGGCAAGTCTGCTGAGGTTGGAACTATATTTAGGGCTTCTTTCTAGGAACTAAGGCAGAGCTGTTAAAATAGGCCCGGGTATACATTTCAGCAAATAGGCATCTCCTGTTACATGTCTCTGCTATGCTCCAATCCCCTAGAAGCCTGTGTGGTCCCTGGTAGTGTTCAAATAACATTTTAAAATCCATTTAACATGGATGACCAAACCCAACAACAGGAGGCCTTCCCAAGAGAACCAGTCCCAAAGGAGCAGTACCGCTAGCCTAGTCTGTGTGGTCAGAAGGCAGATCCGCGCTCCAAAAAGGACGTGTTGGTTGTGTTTTTGCCCTTAATGGAGTTTCTCAGTTCTCTTTGGACACGGAATAAGAAAACTCCGGGGGAGCACGCAAGTGAGACTCACAGAGGAGGCTGGAGCTCCCCCTAGGGGTCAAAATGAGGTGGCCTCACAATCATGGCGTGGGAGCTCCCGCGCTATTTGCAAGGCTCTGGATTCCGTCCTCAGCAATGCATTAAAAAACAAAAGTAGTACTGACTCTGAAAGCCAATTTCTTTCCTAAGAATTTTTTTTAAGAAATCCTTTACGATATGACAACATAATCTGAACGACTTTACATAATGAGGGATTTAACAACATTCCTTTGATCAAAGAAGTGATTCGGCAAATACTAAGTGTCCGTGTAAAAGAAGTTTAAAAATTCACACTATATTAAGGACAGGATATACAGGCCCAGCCCAAGTCATACCTAGACTGACAGACTCAGCCTTGACAGACCATGCCAGCTGCAACTTGCAAGATAATACAACCCAGTCCCACTACCCAGCCAATAGGCATGTCCTATTGTGCTGGCTTGTTTCAAGCACTTATCACCTGGGGCCAGAGCGGCTCAGCCAAAGGCATGATTGATTTTACCTGCTGTCCCAAGCGCCTGACCTACCCACTGTATGATAGAAACCTCCCCAACCAAACCTGCCCCCAAATAAATCTGCCTAACAATGTATGACAAAGCCAATGTTGTACTTCCTGCTTGCAACATATATAAGCTTCTGTTTAACCCCAAATTGGGGCTGGTGATTTGGAGCTGAATCCCCACCAAACCACTGGTAATGAAACTTGCCTTCCAAGCACCCTGGTGCTGCGTCTTCTGTCTGGTTCTGTTTCAGTTCTGCACCATCGATCATACCAACCACTTTGACATATTTCAATTGAAGTTGCTTTTTTAAAAAAGTCTTATACACCATAATTTTTATCATTTTCATACTATTGTGCATTTTATTTTTCAGAATTGTTAGAATTCAACTGAACTGGCGCCAGGGATATATCTCAGCAGTGTAGTACCTTCCTGGTAAGAGTGAGGTCCTGCATTTTGTTCCCAGTATCACTCCCAAAAAGAATTAAATTGAACCTGAAGTTTTAACATCAAGAAATTATTAGATTATGTAAACATTTCTAATAATTAAGACATAGAGGAGTTTTTTGGTTTTGCCTTTAATATTTTAACATATGCATATTTAAAATTCTTTGCAATCTACTTTCCAAAGTAGTCTGGAAAGAAGCTGAATTTTCAACTTTCTCTAGAATGCAATCTATAAGGTAAAGTACATACATTTATACTCCTCAAAGCATACCCATTTCCTGTTCATTTCACCTGGAGACCAAAACAGATGGAGAAAACAAGAAGGATGTGTATCCTTGGATGAAGACCAGTAATACGGTTCTTCATTTGGATGTCAAGCAGTGTCTTAGTCTGTGTGACTGTACTAAAATACCATAAACTGGGTGGCTTATAAACAACAGGAGTCCATGGCCAAGGAGGCACAAGACTGGATGTCTAGCAAGGGCCCATTTCTTACTTCATAGGGCGGCATCGTCTAGCTGTGTCCTCACATGATGAAATGGTGGCTTTTTGGGGTGTTTTAAAAATCTGATTCATGACCTCATGACTTAGTCTCTTCCCAATGGCTCTACCTCCTAATATCACATTTGTGGTTAGGTTTCAATATAAGAATTTGAGGGAGGGTAACATAGACATTTCAGCCATAACAGATATTGTTATGTGACAGAGTCAAAGACCATTTGACTGTAGTGAGATCTGACACCACCATGGTTGTGTACACATTCTCGGGCCTTGTTGGAAAAAATCAGGGAAAAGTGATCTCTTTTCTAGATCCTGAACCACAGGCTCTGGGGGATCACCAGATGGAGATGATCTGCCCAAAGGTAAATTAGAATGAAGAAAAGCAGATCTGAGAGCTGAACTGGGAGTGTGCTCTGAATGAAATGAAAAACCTGGTCCCAGTGGAGATGGAATCTACCTCTGGCATTGTGATTATATGAACCAATAAATTCAGTTTTGAAAGTCAGTTCTCTGTCACTGATAGCCATAAATGTACTGACTGCTGTAATTTGCCCTCTTTTCCAGCTCTGTAGCTGGTGCTGTATTCTGAGAGATCGCTATCCTGGGTCCTGATCACCCTAAGGCTAGCTCATTCTGTTTTCAACATAAAGTCAAATTATGATAAACGTAACAGTACGCTGCTAAAGCACACAGCTTTGTTTTTAATAAGCTTAGCATCTTTGCTAAATTCATCTAGCAAATTTACTTCACTTTTGCTAACTAGATATTTTATGGGCAAAACCAAAGACAGGAGCAACCTGAATTGAAATTCAGTTTAACTCCTGAGTAAGTGGTAGATAAACCGTGGAAAGATCATAAACTTTTGACAGAATGGTTGTTATGGGTGTGGAGAGGAGGGAAAGAGAAAGAATTTGCAAATTTACAATGTGATCAAGAGCACCCTGAAATAACTGGACTAAATACAGGATTATATAATGACACCATGAAGACATTAGACGCCTCCTTTGTTGACATGAAAAGACCCAAAACCAGCAATTGAAAAGACTCCCAAATGAGCCTCAGAAGAGAGTTATCACCACAGGCCTGGAATGTCCTCATTTCTTCCTTCTTCCACGCTTAGTGTGTGTATGTGCTGCCTGGTGAACAGGCAATGGGGATTTAGCGGCGAATAGAACCAAGAAAACTTCCGACATCAAAAAGTCACAATCTGTAAATCCAAAAGAGTATTAGAGTGAGATAACTCATAGTTTAACGAAAGTATATCTAACAGACATTATAGGACACAAGAAGAAATCACTGATTCTGCTTAAGGAGACAACAGTTCATAGAAATATTTATAAGAGTTGGACTTGAAGGATTTTAGCCGAAATTCATATCCAAATCTACTGTAAAGGGCCTGACACCTCGCAGTCTCCACTTTAATGCATCACTGTCTGAGTTTCTTTCTACCAGGGAGCAGCCTGGACCAACACAGTACAAATACTTCACAGGCTATTGGAATCCCTGCCTATCACTAGTACTCTCAAGACTAATAATGCAGGTTCAAGACCTAGACTCTAGCTTCGAATGCTGGTTTCACCACTTGCTAGCAAAGCAAGTTTCTGTAAGATACTAATCAAGTACTCTAAAAACAACTGTGTCCTTTTTGAAAAGACAAATAGTGTGTCTTAAGGAAGGAGGACTTGTAAGTGCTACCAACCCTCTGCTTGAGGTGTCTTTGGTTAAAAATCATGCTCACTTATTCATACAAAGTATAGATTTCTAACTGTCATCTTGAATCCCAAATAACGTCGATAAAAGTCACAAGCACATGTCTTTAATTTCCATCCCAGAAATGATGTCAAAAATAGCAAAGAGCCCTAATCACTGCTGTCACCAGGAGAGGCTTGGGCACTGGGCAGCTTAGCGAATGTTCTGAAGGCTCTTGGTTCAAATTCGGGCTGGCCGTTCATTAGCAGAGGTACCTTGGACAAGTCACAGCTTCTCTACTGAGCTTCCTCATCCATAAAATAGGGACTTTGGCTGTGCAGGATTAAAGGAGAAAACACTGCAAAATGATACGCAAATCTTCACACACAAAAAAACTTAGCGATTTGATGGTTATTATTATGAATAAAACAACCACCCATCTGTCTGCACCAAGGTTGGGCTGTAGACTGGAACGCAGTTCCCCGCTGTCCCCTCTACCACAGAGAGTTCCATGCCAGCCGGGGGTCAGCACGGGTGCAAAAGTGAAGAATCTCCCTTTCTTCTGGCAGAGATATGAAAGTCATGCACCGAGCATCTTTGATGAGACCAGAACAGAAAGCGAATCCTGTTACTGCAATTGCAATCAAAAGAGCCAGGATACAGCTCAGCCCCGGAAGAGGGAACAGCCTGAGATTTGGCAGACTACAAAACGGAATATTCCTTTAGGGTGCCGGTCCACTTCCTCCATCACACATGTGCGCACATCACCCACATCACCCATGAACATACAGTCTCTTGTCACATGGTGCATTTTCAGCCACGTGAGCGGGGACTTCCCTCTCTGCAGGACCCACGCAGCCTGTAAGAAGAGCTGGGGGTGCGTGGTGGGCTCTCTGCAGACATCTGCTGCATGAATGGATGTGACTGCCCCCCGACAGTTTTCAGGCCTGCACCCCACCAGATTCCCTCCTTCAAAAGCCCAACTCTGATTCTGGAGAAAATGCACTAGGGAGCAGTCAGCTATGGCTTGCACAGTGACATGAACTCCGTGGTTAAGGTCACCACCAGAGAAGGGGGCGGTGGCCAGGGCAGAGAGTGAAGGCTGCTGGCTATCTGGAGGAGGCTGAGGCGAATGAGGTCCATGGACAGCAAACACAGACAGGAGCCCTTAAAACTCCGTGAGAAGGACACCACGCTGGGCCCTGTCCCCAGTTCCTGGTCTGCAGCTTCTCTCCTTTCCCTGAGATTTGAGGAGATGCCCCACGTGCTTCCCATAGAATCCTCACTTTGTCTTCCTCACTTCGAGCTGACGGAGACAAAGTCTGTGTGATCAAATCCTCCCTCTGACTGGGATTTACCAAGGAGTTCAAAGACAGGTGATCAAAGGTTCTGGACAGTTAGTGACTTTCAAGGGAAATATCCTCATGACCTGGGTGTCCACAACTGCTGGGCAGAGGAGGTATGTGCTTCCTTAGACTCATCCCTGAAGAATCACGTCTGCCTTTCTGAAGCTTTGGGATACTCCCGTAGGTTCTCATGGTGGTCCTCTGATGCCTAAGCTCTCCGCAAACTGCTGGTGTGTCGAGAGAAAAACGTTTTTGACAAACATGAAGGGCCATATGTAGAAGTTCCCATCACTTTAAGTCACGTACGTTTTCATTCACAAAGCTGAAAACCATGCCAGAATATTTTCTAAGGAAAGCAGGGAACAGTTAGTTTGCAACAACCCACATACACTGACAGTGTTCTAGTTCTTTTCTTCTTCAGTTTTGGGACAGTAGGATGATTGCATGGCTGTGATGTGATATACTTTAGAATCTTGGTGTTTTCCCCAAACCTTGCTCTATTTTCAGCCCCTCCCCCATTTCACCCAGTGCCAGTTGGATCCATCCCAGTGCTCAGAACAAAAGCATCTGAGTAATTTCTGCCTCTTTTCCTCTCTTTTCCCCTGGTTACAGGTTGGATGGTCCCCTCTAAAATTATTTTTATCTTATATTTATTTTTAATTTTTTAATTTTAAAGAGAATAAACAAAACAATGCAGAATAAAGCAAATCAGAACAGAACAGTGCAAGCTATACAGGACTTCAAAACACAACAATAGGAAATCAACAATGGCTACCATAATGTCTCTTGTTTTCTTCAAAATAGCTGCCCATAGCTTCACACATAATAAAATCCAACAAAACAAATAGAATAGAATAAAACTCAGAACAAAAGAATGAAAGCATTATGGGACTTTTTGTGTGATGGTTTGAACAGCTATTTTGAAGAAAACAAGAGCCGTCATGGGAGCCAGGGGTGATTTCCTGTTGTCTTGTTTAAGTCCTGTAATGGTTTCATTGTTTTGCTTTGATTGGTTTTGCTCTGTTTGATTTCTAACATTATTTCTGGAAGTCCTAACCTCGAGAACCTCAGAGTATGAAGCTATCAGTGCGCCTCCGTTTGTGACGGGTCATTTCCCAGGAAACCCATCGCAACCTGAAAATATCGAAAGCAGAAAATGTGCTCGATACCTGCAACCTGTGCGGCGGCCCCTGGGTGGGGCTCACGGCTCAGGGTGGGGAGCTCATCCTCGGGCTGCGCAGAGGCTGCCATCTCCACTGGACTCTCTGCTGTTCCCTGTGTAGTACCAGCCTGGAGAAGATTGAGCTTCAAACGGTCAGTACTTACCATGTCTGCACCATCACAAAGTAAAAAAAAAAGGGGGGGTTATTACACAGGGTCTTGCTGTGTAGTTCAGACTGAACTTGAACTCATTCTGGAGCCCAGGCTGGCCTTAAACTCAAGGTGGTCCTCCTGCCTCAGCCTCCCCAGTGCGAGTGCTAGGACTACAGGCATGCACCACCACACCCAGCCACAAAGTAAAAAATTTTGCTAGTTGATTCACTGATAATCAGGGGGGTCATCTGTGTTCGGAAGTAGGGTCACTGCAGAAGTCGTGAGCTGAGACAAGGTCCTAGAAGAGTAGGGGGGCCCTTACTCCAGGGTGACGGCATCCTCATAGGAGGAGGAGAGATGCTGAGACAGACACACGAGAGACTGGAGCTGCAGGCTGAGGAGTGCCAGGGACTGCAGCCACCAGCCGTAGCCAGAAAGAAGTAAGGCTGGCCTCCGAAGGGTTCATAAGGACCACGGCCCTGCCAACTTCCTTCTCAGACTTCCAGTCCCGGCTGGACAATCGATTTCCACTGTTCTCAACCACCCACTCTGTAACTGTCTTCCGTGGCAATGCAGGGACGCTCCTCTCACCCTCTGTCCGGGCGGAAGCAAATCGCCCTGGCTCTTCCTGTGGTACACGCAGAGTAGGGCGGTTCCCTCACACCACGGCCACCACGTCCAGCCCGGGCACCTCTGGGCCCTAAGATCCACTCTACCCTGGCCCAAGATCTCTTGAGAGGGAAGTCCGGACATTTTTCCTTTAATTTGGACTCAATTTTATCTATTACTTTTTTTTTAATCTTACAAAAAATATAAACCAAATTTTCATCACCAAATAACAAGAGATTAACAATAGCGATTATAGTTTGTTTATCTTCAAGGCAGTTAGTACAAGACACAAATCAGATTCTTACACAAAAACGTAAGAACACAAACTTTCTTTTCAATGCACTAAGATAAGCTATGAGTGTAAGGGAAACAAATTAGCACATACATTGGAATACTTTTAAACAAAAGGAAGGCATGATTTGGGGTCATGTTTGACCTTCTCCCTACCTTGATACCTAAGTCAGACCATGTCACTCTCTGCTGTCCTTTCCCAAGTTCTTGCTAGGTGACATCACATTGGTACTTTAGAATAAGCCAGGCCAAGAGCCTTGACACCACAGAAACAGGCAAGCCCTACAAACCAGGGATTTGGGTTTTCTGTTTTGGTTTTGGCTGTGGTTTTGGTTTTGATATCAGGGATCAAACTCATGACCTCGTGCTTGCCAGGCACTGTGCTTCTGAGCTATGTCCCTGGTCCCCCAAGATTTGTTTTTCAAGGAGAACTAACCTTTAAGCATTTATCAGCAGGACACTATTGTCTTCCACAACCATCGAGAATAAAATGCCACAAAAAATTCTAAGTTTAGTTCTGACACCACATGAGATACCAGAATTGGTTCACTTGGCTTACTTTGCTCCTCAGAAGGTAAAAGGAAAAAAAAGCCACTGGGAATAAATTCCACGCTCTTGTTAGGGTTGGTGTGGTGTGTTTGTCTGTTGTGATCACTGCCAAGATCAGAGCTTAAACATTGTCTCCATCAAACTATGGGTTACGATCTCTGGCTGAGCCTGTGTGGGGGTTCTCAAGGCCCTTGCTGAGATTAACGATACAGCTACTGTAGCAATTTAATTGAATGGGTACCATGATGAAAGATGGTGAGAAAGGCCAGGCCCTGGTCCTCCCGGTCCTCAGAGTCCAACTGGAGAGTGACAGAGACAGTATCATGTGCTAGGAGCTAAAAGAGATGCACACAGATTCCTCGTCATGCAGAGCCATAAATCAGGATGGTGTATTTTTCCTGTTTTTCTTGATTATCCATAAATTATAATATAAAAACAAAACCCCACAAACCTGGTGGTGAAAATTTGGCTACAATGCAAATTGTCATTGCCTCTTGTCTTCTGCCCACCCCAAAGAGATGATAGGGTGCTCATATCTGCTGGTGGCGGTGAAGGACACAGCACAGAGAAAGGTAAAGGGGCAGAGGTCGGGAAATGGGAGGTCCCCGCCCTTCTCAGGCAGCGCAGGCAGAGAATGGATTCTCAACACCAGCACAGGCTGAGGACGTCAGCGAGCATCAGCCAACCAAGGGACTCCCGGAAACCCCTGCCAGACACAGAACTCGCAGACAGGGCCCCGCTGTGCTCCAGTGACTTGGGGCCCCACTTCACCCCAATGCTTGTCCATTGTGGCACTTGCTATGGGGAAAACAAAGGTACCAGTTTAGGGGATCAATCATTGTGCTGAGGCAGAGCAGACACCAGCCACCAGGTGGCGCCAAATGCAAAAGTACCCCGAGAGTCCAAGCCTGGGCCCTCATTTTGCAGTAACGCGACTGTATGTATTTCCTATCATCTTTTTTTTAAGAGAATAAACAAATGTAACAAAGCGTAAGAGATACAGGACTTCAAAGCATTACAAAATAGACAATAGTTACCATAATGCTTTTTGATGATGTCTTCAAAATAGCTGCAGATAACTTTGGACATGATAAAAATGAAACAGAACAGAGTAGAATAGAAACAATAAAAACAAAACAATGAATGCAATAAAGGACTTCAAGCCTATGGTAAGGCCAAAGTCACTATCATAATAGATCTTTGAAACACCTATATCTTTGAAATAGCTGCTCCTGCCATCGGATTTGACATAAACAAAACAAAACAGAATAAAACCCAACCTAACAAAACAATGAAAATGATATGGGATCTCAAAACAAGACCAAAAGGAATCAGCAATGGCTGCAACCCTCAGAAGAAGAGCCCTCCTGGATGTCACACTGTGTACCGCTATCCTCTGAACCTATGATCAGACCACTGGCCCTGGACCTGTAGTGTTAGTGAAGCACCAAAGCACACAGACATCCAATTGCATTTCACCTCCATAGTTATCAGCACAGCCTGTGTTTCTCTGGATCAGCCAATCGCTTGCAGTGGGGGGGGGGTGCCTAAGGTACTTCCTGTTTGCCAGCCAGAGCAGCAGAAGTGGCTGGGGTCTGGCTGTACCATTTCTGGCAGGTGCCTGTGCATGGGGCTGGTTCCCAGGCTGGGCTGTATTTCCTGTCATCTTATACCAATCCAAAACTATCTCTTGTGGGAATCTGCAACACATAATGAATGCATTTTTAGTGGTCTTCCTTCTTGGTCTCTTTCACTCTTCTCTTGATAATATTCCTCTTTGTTTAAAATACATTCACAACCTCCCACTGCGACCCCAGCCACAAAAGCAGCATCTCACAGAGTCTGGCCAACATCTCCATCTCTAGGCCTTTTCCTTTAAGCCTAAACCTGCTGAGCTGTTTTCTGCAGCTTTGTCTAAAGACCCTGTCTGAAGATAAAACTAGTAAGATGCCACAGGGCGGGATACCAAGGTCTGGACACAGCAAGAAATCATGTGATTCATGGAGTTTTATCAATTAGCAGAGTCAGCTAGCAAAAACATACTTTAAGTCTTGGTGCTTTTTTGTTTTATTTTACTATCTTCTAATTTTCATTTTCAGTAGTATATGTTTGTGGTACATAATGATTACACTCACCATGGGGAGTTGGTCTGTGTATATAACACATCATTACTCTTTTTCTGTTTTCTCTCTCCTCTCCCTCCATCTCTTGTTTTTGTTTGTTTTTGGTACCAGGGATGGATCTCAGCACCTTGCACTTGCAGCCAGGCGCTTTGCCGCTGAGCTAAAATCCCCGGCCCTCTCTCCATCTCTTGATCCCCTTTTAACAAAAGATCCATCTCCCTGTTCCTTACTCTCTTTTTATTGTGCTCTGTATTTCTATTGTGGGTTCCTCATCTAAGAGACTCCACACAATATTTAAGCTTGACTGTCTGACTTAACACATCTTACTTCAGAAAATAAATGGCCTTCACCAAGAAAGCAAGTAGAACAAATGCTGGCCAGGCGTCCAGGGAGAAAGGAACTCTTCTCCACTGCTGGAGGGAAGGTAAATCGGTACAACCACCATGGGAATCAGTCTGGAGATTCCTAAAAGTCTGCAGCTAGCAACCCCATTGGACCCAGCTACTCCCCTTCCAGGTATCTTGCTGGAAGAGATGAGTCACTTTTTAAAAGTAGTTCGCAAATCTCTGGAATGCCTGGTTTTTGAAAGACTGTTCATCTGCATGTAACCTATGGCAAAATGTTCTCTTGTAGTAAAAAGGACTTCACGTGTTCTGTGTGTACCTCAGAACCTTACCCTAAAGAGGGTGCAGTACGGAGTCCATCTCAAAGTCATCTTTTCAACCCACGCTGAACCCACGTGTCTTATCTCAGCACAACATCGAGTCTCACTTAGACCATTGTACCCCCTCCTCAAAGAGATCCATGGAACCTTCCCCACTGGCCAGCCTCCTGCTTCTCTCCAGTCCTGCTTACAAAGTGATTTATTCAAAACACGAGGAGCATCATTCTACACCCACATGGCTCCCCACTGTGGGCAGGATGCAGCAGGTCCTGCTCCAACTACATCCTTCTTCCTGTTCCTGTCCCTGCCCCTCATCTTTGGAGCCCTTATTTGTCCCACGCCCCGTGGTTCTAGTTTTTCACCATGTTATTTTAGGCTTTCTGCCAGGGAATCTTTGGTTCTCAGTAAAACTAAGTGACAGAATAAGCAAAGGCCTGCATGCACCTTGAGTCTGGGACAGAGTGACAGGGAGAGAGAACAAAGACATTTTCGCATCATTTCCATGGTTCCAGGACCTGCCGTTTCCACTGGGAAAGCAACTTCTTCTAGTCCTTCAGTGGCCAGTGGACTGAGCGGTCACTACCGTGATGCTGGAAGACAGGCGTTTTCCCAGACAGGGTTGGCTGTGTTCACACTGCACAACTGCAGACTAGTCTAAGATGCCAACTGTAAAAATAAATCTTTAAAGCTAATTTCATTCCCCACTGCTTATAAATCTTTGATTGCGGAAATAACTGACTTTACTATTTTCTTAAAGTTTCATTTATCACTGCAAAACATAATCACATTTCCCTCCTGAGTTTTATCAGATATGCCTAACTTTGATTAGGAGTGTCAAAGGTTTTTAAAAGTTTTTTTTTAAAAAAAAAAAAACCTTTCAGGTGTGACTCATATACAATCAAATCCACTTATTTTAGATTTACAGTGGTATGAAATTTAGCAGCATATGCAGTTCTGTAACCAGCAACATAATCAACATAAAGAATATTTCCATCACCTCAAAACATCCCTTGTGCCCTTTGGTGATCGAGCCCTTCCCTTCTTTCCAAGTCCCAGCAGCCACTGAGCCTGTCATTTTTCTCTTTCCAGAGCGTCCTAAATGAAATTATATAGTTTGTTGCCTTTGATTCTGTCCCCTTTTCCCTCTGCACAATTCCTTTGAGATTCATTCATGTATTAGTAATTCACTTCCTGTTATTGCTGGATTATATTCCATCACATGGATGGGAGAGAATTATTCATTCATTAGCCTGAATATAAACATAAAGATTGTTTCAGGGGCTTAGTGATTATGAATAAAGCTCCTATTCGAATGTCATGTGGACACATGTCGATATTTCCCTTGGATCACTAGGACTAAAGGCAAGCGAATGTTTAATTTTACAAGCAATTTGGAACTATTTTCTATTCATTCTCATACATGTGAGAGTTCCAACACTAAACGTTCTTCCCACATCTGGTTTTTAAAGGTAGCCATTTTGATAGGCCCATAGAGATACCTTGTGGTTCCTAATTTTATTTCTGTTGCCCTTTTATTAAATACTTGCTGAAACCAGTGAATCAAGAGTAAGAAGATACAGAGAGAATATTGGTATCTATACAAAAACTGTTTCTCATTCGTAACTGTGAGGCTTGAAAGAAATGCAATGTTAAGCAATCTGAAATCACTGAATTTTAAAATTATCTTTCTCATCTTATTGTTGATAATAACAACCTTTTGTTGTTAAAAAAAATGTTGTCCATAAAAAATGGACAACCAGTATTATATAGAATATACAGTGATGCCTCGGTTCATGAACTCGATTCTCTCCACAAATCTGGTCTCGTGCTAAATTGGACAAGAACCAAAGTAAATTTTCCCTTAAGCTTAACGTTGAACCTAACCACTGAATTGGATTCAGTTCTCTTCCAACTCAGTAATTAAAACAAAAGCAGCATGCATTTATTGAGCCCAGCTATAGATACTGTTACGGTTGATACTTTGTGTCAACTTGAGAAGTTTAGAAGTTTAACTGAGAGACTCAGCGGGGAGCCAGGTTCTTACTTTGTAAATATCCATGCCTGTGCAGAGGAGGGCACGGAGATTTTGTGAGTGCTACACCTGCCCTGAAAGACCAGGCTTGTTTCCTCCCCTTTTGCTCTGGCCTTTTGGCTCTGGCTGCTGCCTTGAAATGTTGCCCCAGTGCCAGGCCACCCTGCCTTGGAGACGGCTGATTATGGACTGAAACCTCCACAAACAGTGAGCTAAATAAACCTTTCCTTCCTTCATTTTGGGTGTGGGTGTTTTGTCCCAGCAGTGAGAGAAAAGTAATAGAGGCATATACAAATAATCGCTTGTCCCCAGTGTCACTTTCTTCTGTTCTTCTCACAGGTCTTCTATCTGGCTTCCTGGGTAACTGCACGAAGATTCATTCTCAATCTCCTCTGCGGCAAACTGTGCCTCTGTATTGCACAGTAGCATACGAGATATTCCTTCCATGAAGTTGGCTTGTACTTTTTGTCTTTTCAACTTTTCTGCTTTGTCCCTCCTCCCTGATGACTAGAGCTGAAGACAACACCATCACCCAGCGACTAACCTTGCCAGTGAAGTCACCTCTTGCCCAGACTAGCACTAAGGCAGAAGCAGGCTGAACTCCTGAGAATCTCATGTCTCATACCAGCCTGGTATGCCTTATCTCTGAATGTTTACATGGGAGAAATAAACGACTGTAGACTACATGATTACTCCTAAGTCTTCTTTCCTCTGGACTTTTACACAGGAGAAGTGAAGTCACCCCAGTTCAATACCCACATCACGCTGTCCAGGGGAAGAGCGTGTTCCTGCCTTCTGACTTTGGGCTCCCGCGTGTACATTCACAGGTAGAAATAACCAGTGTGCTGGTCCCGGCCAGGCCCTCTGAGGCCTCCGGCACCTCTGCTTGCTACCTCACCCCTTTTCCTTTACCAGAGGGCCTGGCCGGTGAGCCCGCCCTCCTCGTACAGGTCTGGAAGGACAGAAGCCATTCCGGCCCAACCAAAACCCTCAGTGAGAAGCCAAGTGCCTTGGCAGCCAGGGCCAGAGAGCTTCCTAGTCACACTCAGCGCAGATCAGCCAGAAGCAGCCAGCTGCTGTATGGGTTACCGTGTGAGCCGGTGGGTTCGCAGTGCTTCAGGATGCGGGGAGGAAATAATGTAAAGCCTGGACCCCTCCAGAAGTGTGCGAGCAAATGAGGGGGAAGGAGCCAGGTTAATCTAATTAAGAAAGGAAAGTCTTTCAAGGCTTCTATAATAACTGGGTAACTGTGGGAAAGGGAGGGGAAAAAAGGAAGGGATGGAGGGAGGAAGGAAGGGGGAGAGGGAGGGAGGGAAGGCTAAACTTGACCTCTAACTCACTCACTACGCGAACCTTCCACTGAGCTAGATCATAGACCTAAACATAAATGCCACAAAGGCAAAGGCTGTATTTCCCAATCTAATTACACTGAGTGCCGCACTGCCTTACTGTAATGCAGAGAATTCATACAACTTACTAGTTATGTGCCAGACACTGATAAAGCACTTGTATGTGTATTATTTGATCTCATACTCCGAACAACTCCATGTGGCTGGGCTCAGTGGCACATGTCTATAATCCCAGCTATTCTGGAGGCTGAGACATGAGGATTGTAAATTCATGCTCAGTTCGGGCAATTTAGCAAGACCCTGTCTCAAAACAATGAATGAATGAATGAATGAATGAACGAATGACTGGTGATGTCCCAGTAGGTATGTGACTACTGCAGACAGCTAAGCTATGCTGTGCTCTCACTGTTCATTGCATAAAGATTCATATTTTCTAATTAAGTTTTGGAGATAAAACTATGTCATCACATGGGGATTATTTTCATATCAAATTGACAAAAACATCACTGTGAAATTGATGTGGGAAAGCATGAGTGTTGGGGCGATTTAGATTTTCAGCAGGTAATCTGTGATGTTTTGGCAGCAGAGAACAGATAGAAGCTTTCCGACTGTGTCGGTGCTGGACAGAGGACATTAGCAAGCTGGCAGAGACCTGCGTGAGATTGATTCAAGGGAGAAAAAGAAAAGGAAATATTGTCACCCAAATAGCTTATCAATACCTTTTGTTTCCCTTGAAAGAAACTGGAAGCAATTACACGTTTTCTTTTCTTTTTTAGCTACCTCTAGGACATATCTGAACTTCAGAGATACATGTGGTTCAGTCTGCTTGGTTACTTGGCTAATTCATGCACAAGTCCATGCAACACTTTCAAAGCAGCTTTATTGAGGTGTAACTCACCTAACGTTCAACTCACTCACCTAATGTATATAAACTCAGTGACTTTTAATGTATTCATTGTTGTGCATCTGTCATCAAAGTCAAGCCTAGATTTTGTTTCTTCCCCTAAAAAAAAGACATTGTACAGCCCTTCCCTGCCACCTGCCCCAATTCCTCCAGCCCTAGGATACGCATCTACTTTCCTTTCTGGATGAAGTCATCTATCGATAAATGGAATCCTATGATATTTGATACCTGTGACTGTTTGCTTCCACTCAGCGTATTTTCAGTGTTTTACCGTCCTATGCTATGCATCATTTCTGTTTATTGCCAAATAATACTGCAGTGTACCTCCTTCTGTTTATCCATTCGTCAGCTGATAGACATTGTGTCGCTTCCATTTTCTGGTATTGCCTGCTGCTATGCTGCTATGAATTTCACAAACACATTTTATGTGGACAACTGTTTTCATTTCTCTTGGACACATACCTGTGAGTAGAACTGCTAGATGATGTACAAATTCTATGTTTAGCCATCTGAAAAACCGCCACCATTTCCAAACCAGTTGTGCCATTTAACAATGCCACCAGGAATACATGAAGGTTCAAATTCTTCCATTCCTTTTCCAACACTTTCTATTTTCTGTGTTTTATTATAATCTTTCTATGAGGTATGACATTGCATCTCATTAGTTTTATTTCCATTTCTCTGATGGTTAATAATGTTAAGCATCTCTTCATGAGCTTATTATCTATTTATACATTTCTTTGGAGAAGTGTCTATTTATACCCTTTGCCTGTTTTAACTGGGTTGCATTTTTATTACTGACTCATAATAGTTCTTATATTCAAGATCTGGGTTCCTCATTAGCTATGTATTATTTGCAAAAATATCAACCAATCTGTGGTTTGTCTTTTCACCTTCTCAGCTAAAAAGACCTTAGGAAGGAAGGTAAACTTACTATTTGAATGTCATTTTTACCTGGCCCCTCTTTGTCTGTCTTGGAAATAGCACCCCAATTTTTCTTTTAGTGGACAGACTTTCCTTATCCAATCTCAGTCTAGATAATTCAGGTAAACTGACCCCTACCCCAGGTTCCAGAATGGACCCATGAAGCAGATTAGAACCCTTATATTAAATCAAGACCTAGTCAAGAGAAAAATCATACAGGTTTTGTGAATAGAGAGAATTTAATATGTCAGGCTGGGTGTGGTGGTATAAATTGAGCACAGTGGTACACACCTGTAATCTCAGCATTCAGAAGGCTGAGGCAGGAAAGGTAACTAGTTGATTGTTGCTAGTTTGAGGCCAGCCTGGGTTACATAGTGAGTTCAAGGCCAGCCTGAACTGCATAGCAAGACCCTATCTCTACATAAATAAAGAAGTATCAACTAGGCATATAGTTACTAATAGATATAGACCATTCCCCAAAGGCTCATGTATTGAAGACTTGGTCCCCAATGCAGCAACAAGCAAGATGAGGCATTAGAAAGTGGTTGGATCACGAGGACTCTAACTTTATCCATGGGTTAATGCACTGATGCAGCAGTCCCCAGTCTTGTTGGTCTCAGGGACCAGTTTTGCGGAAGACAGTTTTTCCATGGATGGGGTTAGGGAATGAGTTCCTTTTTTTTATTACTGTATATTTGTGGTATACAGTAATTCCATTCCCTGGTGCTAGCATCACAGCCTCAGACCATCAGGCATTTGGTTTGCATAAGGAGTCACGGCCTAGATGTCTTACGTGCACACATCGCCGTGAGGTTCACGCTCCTAGGGGAATCTAACGCATCTGCTGATCTGATAAGAGGTGGGGCTCAGGTGGTGATGTGAGTGCTGGCACCTGGCTACCTCCCCGTAGCCCCACTGACCGTGGACTGCAGCCTCTGAAACCATGAGCCTTCCTGCAAGTTGTCCTTCTTAGGCATTTTGTAACAGTGATGGAAAGCTAACAAGTGACAAGATAAGTAAAAACAGAGCTCTAGGGTTTTAGAAAGTAGCAACTTCTAGAAACTGTATCTGCCCTTAGATGAAGAGGAACACAGGAAGAGGCTAAAATATTAAAATGAGATGCTTGGCTAAGGAGCCCCGAGGGCTATCTGAGAAGATGGCATTAATATCTTCTCTACTGTGGTAATGTCTCTCAGCTCCAAGGAGGCCCGATGGGCTGAGTGCCAGACAAATCTCCAAATGGTATCTGGTTCTCGGGTGGGGAGGAGGTGGGTGTGATAGGAAATCTGGTTCTGCAAGCATAGCGAACTGGATAGGGACAACTTTGGTAAGAAATGGCTGCTACTAGAGTGAAGGAGTGACACTGACTGGAGGGAGACATGAGCATTCATTTCACAGGAAGCATCAGGAAGCCATCGCCCCTCCCCACCCGAGAACCAGATACCATTCGGAGATTTGTCTGGCTCCTTAGCCAAGCATCTCATTTTAATATTTTAGCCTCTTCCTGGTAACCGCAATTCTATTCTCTCCTTTGAGATAAACCTTTTGGCTTTGACATGTAAATAAGAACATTCATTTCTCATTTCTATGCCTGCCTTATTTCACTTAGCACGGTATTTTCCATTCCATGCAAGTGACGTGATTGTGTTCCTTACTGTGGCTGAGTAGCAGCCTCTGTACCATGTTTTCTTCCTCGCTCATCAGTGGATGGGCTCCTAAGTCATTCCACTTGGGTGTTATGAACAGTGCTGCAATAAGCATGGGAGAGCAGATGTTTCTTCTGCACACTGATTTCATTCCCTGCGGATCCTTACCCAGTGTGTGGGGGGGTAACTGGAGCACATGGTAGTGCTATTTCTAGTATCTGGAGAGGCTTTCCTGTGATTTTCCATGATGACCCTCCCACCTCTCTGTTCTCTGCCTTGTGACGGTGGAGCTGGAACTGCAAACCCCAGTTCTCTAGTTCTGCTTCTTGTTGGCTTCTACCAGTAAGGGGCTCCAGAGTCAGGGGTGGAAGGGGGTGGAGGAGGAATCGCATACCAGAGCCTGAGAAAGGTGTGGGGTAGGAAGCCATGCAGAGAATTCAGGAATGCAGCTGAGAGAAATAATTTCTTGTGTGCTACAGTAGAGTAAGATAGCTATGGTTGGCTTACAGCAGCACAGTTTGTAATAGCCAGGCCTTGGAAACAACCTAAATGCCCATAGCCTGAGGGATGGATAAAAAAGATGTGGTATTTTAATACAATGGAGTAATACTCAGCCATACAGAAGGGTAAACTGGAGACGTCTATAGAAAAATGGATGCAACTTGAAACCATGCTCACAAGTGAAATAAATCAGACACACATGTGTAAACATCATTGCCTCACTAGTGAGACACTGAAAGAAACAATATATGCGTGTGTATATGTATATATATATATATATATATATATATGTATAGTATAAAAATAGTTAAATAGTTACACTACTGATTTCTCTGAGTTCACTGAAGAGAAAGGTTTGTGCTGGTATTGTTTGGACAATTGAATGCAGACGTCCTGTGCTCTGGGTGAATGATTTGGGGATGACAATGCACAATGTATGTACCATTGTTGCCCCTGATAAATGTGGTTTGAAATTTTGTTTTTTTTAATCTTTGAAATAAAATGGATTTGAAAGAAAAAGATAACTATGGTTGACAATTGAGTACTTTAAAAAACTACCAGAATTTTGAATGTTCTCAGCACAAAAAAATTATATCTGTTGGAGGTGATAAATATGCCAATTACTTTGATCTGATCACTAAACCTTATAGACATGTCGCATTACACATATGTGTAATCTATGTATCAATTAAAAATTAAAATATAATTATGAAAAATGAACAGTGGATTTGCAGCTGACACAATCCGCATCTTTAACTACTAAGCATTCATTGCCTCTATGCATAAACTTTCATATAATAAACCATTTCACCTAGCGTGACATGACTATTTTTCATACAAATGAAGATCATCCTAAGATCTCCATAATCATTGTAGCTATCTAAATTATGCTAATTATCCCTCAAATTGGCTATGCTAATTTACCCACCTGACACTTTTTTATCAAAGTGGTAACAGAATCAAATGGTAAACTTATCATAAACAAAATAAGTCATAAAAATAATTAGAAGAAGTATGACTATTATATATGCAAGTATAAATTTGTACATCCTATTACATGTATACATTTCATGGACATATCTACACATAACTAGGAAGGACAGAAATACTCATAGATATTACAGACAGTCTATGTAACTACTTAAGATACTTCAAACTTCCTTCTGTAACTTCATTAGTTATTGTTACATAACAAAATACCTTAAAACTTAGTAGTGTTGACAGGTGTGGTGTTATATGTCTATAATCCTAGCACTTGGGAGGCTGAGGCAGGAGGATCGCCATGAGTTCAAGGCCAGTCTGGGCTACATAGGCAAGTTCAAGGCTAACCTGCACTTCATAGCAAGACTTTGTCTCAAAAAGTAAATAAATAGAGACAAACAACCTGAGCAGTTTACAACAACACACATTTATCCCACATGACCCCTGTGGGTCAGGAATACTTCAGTGGCTGAATGGAGTGCCTTAGCCTTAGGGAGTCACAGTCAGCTGGTGGCTGTTGTTGTGGTCACCTTGTTATGGCTTCAGTCTAGATGGGCCCCCAAGCCTCATGCGGTCTCGGTGTGGCTTCTCAGAGGTGGCCAGATCTGGAGCACATGATGCTGGGATCAAGGATGCCCCGCCCTGGATGTGAGCGCAGGTACCCTGGATGGAAGGGACAGAACGGGGGCTGCTGTGGCCACTGTTTGTTGCTTGCTGCTTTGCTGTTTCACCGCCTGTTCCCTTCTGCTTTGCTGCCCTCCGCCCCACCATGGACTGCTTCTCCTCTGCGATGCCTCTCTGCCTCAGAAGCAGCTGACTGCGAAGTGAAACCTCTACCTAAAGCGTGAGCTAGTGAACCTTTCCTCCTTTAACTTTGGGGGTTGGGTATTTCGTCTTAGCAATGAGAAAAGTAACTAAGACACACCAGAAAGCACAAGGAGAGCTGGAAGACCTGTTTCGAAGATGGCGCGGCCCTACTGCTGGCGAATTGAGACTGGGTGTCACAAGATGCTTCCTTCCTAGCCATATGAGAGATTTCCCTTGGGCTAAATACTCTCTGCACAGAGGTGATAACTCCTCCCAGGGCAAGAAGAGATGCATGCCGCCATGTTTTTGTGACCAGTGTTAGAAGGTGCACACCATCACAATTTCCATTACATTAAAATCCTGTTGATTGCATAGGTCAGTCCTACCTACTGTGGGTGAGGGTATACAAGCTTATAAAGAAGGTAAAACTCATTGGGCACCATCTTACACACTGGCTGCCATTACGCATTCCGTGTTTCCTTTCACCTCAGCAAGAACGTGTCCTTTAATCATTGAGGCAACAACCAACCTTCATTCCTGAAGGCTCTACATGCACTGTATTCCTGCCATCTTGTTGGAGTGGTTCTCTATTAACATTTACTATTGGATATAGAAATACAGTACCAAGAGGCTCCCTGAGATGTCCCCAGATTGCAGAAATCATTGCTACTCTCTTCATGTGGCAGCAATCCAGTTTACACTTAGAAATCAGAATTAGTCATCTCAGCCAAGAGAATAATTCCCTCCTTTGCCTATCACTTCAGAAGCATAATAATCCCCAAATTAACTGGTGGCAAGTGTGCCTTCCAAATGCAAGAAATTGTTTCTCTGCACTTGGTAGAAACATTCCTCCTTTGGGAACAACCCTGAAGAGCTCAAAGGAAGTGAACACGGTCTGAGTGGGTTGTAAAACAAAAGCAAGAGGAGCTACTCCTATTCCCATTGCTGAATTCCTGGACCCCAACTACCCTGGCTGTGAAAGACACACCACAGATTGGTCTCTGAGTCATATTTGATTAGACAGAGTCTCTGTTTTCAATGCACTATTTCCACGGTGACTTTGTAAATGAGGCGTGTATAGCAGAATTGATTGAATTTTGACTTTTCGTAGCTTCCTCTCCAACCCTGTTGTATTCGTAAAACCTGACTGAAATATTAGTAGTCTTGGTGCTTCCTACTGATGGTTTGCATAATGTCATCAGTGTGGTGGGCCAGTGTGATGCTGTGAGAAATGTCAAGATGATTGAGATCTCTAACAAACCAGAAATGGTGGCACACACCTGTAATCCCAGCACTCAGGATGCAGATGCAGAAGGATCAATGCCAGCTCAAGGCCAGCCTGGGATGCATAGTGAGACCCTGTCTCAGAAAGTCTACATAAATAAATATATAAATAAATAAAGATCTCTACAGATTTTACGGTGAGTGAGAACTGGTCAGCTGCCAC
>PVJX010029594.1:12292-22887 GCA_004027295.1 Dolichotis patagonum | reverse complement strand
CTCCCCCACAGGCTCCTGGCTTCCTCACAGGGTCCTAACTCCCCTCTGTGGGCTCCTGGTCCCTAAGTTGTAAGGCGAATGCTGGGTGTTGTCACCCCAGAGCCTGTGGAATCTCAGACAGGCCAGGCCACCGTGCTTTGTCCCAGGCAGGTCTCCAGGAGGTTCCCTGTGAGTGAAGGGTCGGCCTACCGGTCCCAAAGAGTCAGGCCAGAATGTTGGTTTCTGAAAAGTTCCCGGTCCCAAACAGACCTGGCCAAGATGCCAGTCTCCACAATATTCCCAATCCAAATAGCCCGGGCCACTCTGTGGGTCCGAGAGGTTCGGTTCCCAAAGAGACAAGCTGCGATGCTGCATTCTGGGAGACTTCCTGGGGGTGAAGGGCAGGGCTACGGGCCCAAGCAGACCTGGCCCAGATGACAGTCTCTGGGCAGTTCCCTGCAGATGAAGGGTGGGCCTACCAGTCCCAAAGAGTCGCGCTGAGATGCAGGTCTGCGTAGACTTTCAATCCAAACAGCCTGAGCCACTCTGCGGGTCTGAGAGGTTTGGGTCCCAAAGAGACAGGCCACTATGCTGCTTTCTCTACATTCTTGCTTAGGTTGATTCCTAAGTATTTAGCTTTTTTAGATATTATTTTGAAGGTGATATTTCCATTATATTGCTCTTGGTGCGTTTCTTGTTTGTGTCAGGAAAGCTATTGATTTTTGAGCACTGACTTTGAATCGAGCTACACTGCTGAATTTGTTTATTACCTCTAATAGTCTTTTAATGGAGCTTTTGGGTCTTCTATATAGAGTATCATGTCATCTGTAAATAGTGATAATTTAAATTATTCCATTCCTTTCTTTATTCTTTTGATTTCTCTATCTTGTCTGATTCCCCTGGCTAGTGTTTCCAGAACTATATTGAAAAGGAGTGGTGATAGTGGACGTTTTTGTCTTGTTACAGATTTTAAAGTGAAAGCTTGCAGCTTTTGTCCATTTAGCATAATGTTGCCTGTTGGTTTTTTATAGATTGCCTTCATAAGGTTGAGGTAGACATCGTGTATTCTGAGTTTCTGAAGGGTTTTTAGCATGAGCATGTGTTGGACTTTATCAAAAGCTTTTTCTGCATCTATTGAGATGACCATGTGGTTTGTGTTTTTGGCTTTGTTGATGTGGTGTATTACATTTATTGATTTGTGTATTTACAACCATCCCCACATTCCTGGAAGGAACCCCAGTTGGTCATGATGTATAATCTTCTTGATGATTTGCTGCATTTTATTTGCCAGAATTTATTGAGACTCTTTGCATCAATGTTCATTAGTGAGATTGGTCTATAGTTCTCCTTTATGGTTGGGTTTTTCTCTGGTTTTGGTATGGAGAGTAATGCTTGCTTCCAGGAATGATATAGGGAGGATTGCTTTCTTTTCAATTTCACTGAAGAGTTTAAGGAGTATTGGGATCAAATTTTCTCTAAATTTTTTGTAGAATTGAGCCATGAGTCCATCAGTACCTGGGCTTTTCTTTGTTGGTAAGTTTTTTTTTATTATGTTTTCAATTTCAATTGCTGATATTGGGTTATTCAAAATTTCTGTATCTTCTTGTTTGAGCTTTGGTAGTTCATATGTTTCTAGAAATCTGTCCATTTCTTCTGTCTTTTCCTCTCTATTTGAGCAGAGATTTTCAAAGTAGGTATTCATGATCTTTTGCATTTCCATGGAATCTGTAGTAGCTTCCCACTTTTCAGTCCTTATTGCATAAATTTGTGTTTTTTCTTTCTTTTTCTTTATAAGGTTAGCTAGAGGTTTGTCAATTTTGTTTATTCTCTCAAAAATCAACTTTTTAATTCATTATTTCTTTGTATGTTTTTTTAGTTTCAATTGCATTGATTACTGGTCTAATCTTTACAATTTCTTCTCTTCTATGAGCTTTGGGTTTAAGTTGCTCTTCTTTTTTAGAAGCTTGAAATGAAGGATTAGGTTGTTTATTTATGCTCATTCTGTTTTCTTGATATGACAATTTATCGCTATATATTTTCCTCTTAAGACCACTTTCATTGCATCCCACACACTACAGTTTGTTGTGTCTGCATTTTCATTGAATTGTAGGTTTTGCTTTATTTCCTGTTTAATTTCATCTGTAGCCCACTGGTTGTTCAAAAGGTTGTTATTTAATTTCCATGTATTTGTGCAGGTTTGGCAATTTCTTTTGCCATTAATTTCCAATTTAAGTGTGCTATTTTCAGATATTATGCATGGGTTAATTTCAATACCTTTGCATTTGCTTAAGAATGTTTTATGGGATAGTATATGATCTATTTTGGAGAATGTCCCATGCACAGCTGGGAAGAATGTGTGTTCTGATATATTTGCATGGAACACTCTTTAAAGTTCTACTAAATCCAATTGCTCACAAGTATGATTCAGTTTTATTATTTCTTTGCTGACTTTTTGTCTAGTTGATCTATCTCTTTGTGACAATGGGCTGTTAATGTTCCCTGTAATAATTGTGTTCTCGTGTCTTTGTTTTTTCATGTCCATTAGTATCTGTCTTATATAATTGGGTGCTCCTGTATTTGGTATATATATATATATATATATATATATATATATATATATATATATATATATTTTTTTTTTTTTTTTTTTGCGGTACTGGGGATCGAACTCAAGACCTTGCACTTGCCAGGTAGGCACTTAAGCCACTGAGCTAAATCCCCAGCCTGCATATATATTTATAATTGTTAGTTCTTCCTCTTGAATTTTTCCACTTATGAGTATGTAATGAACTTCTTTGTATCTTATAATCATTTTAGGTTTGAAGTTCACAATGTCTGCAAATACAATAGTTCTCCTTGCTTTTTTCTGGGTTCCTGTTGCATGGAATACTGTTTTCTATCCTTTGCCTTTTAATCTATGAGTTTCCTTTTTGGTCAGATATGTTTGGTGTATGCAGCGTATTGTGGGATCACGCTTCTTGATTCCTTCTGTCAACCTATGTCTTTTGATAGATAAATTGAGGCCATTTACATTTATGGATATCACTGATATGTACTGGCTCAACTTTGTCATGTTATGTTCCAGTTGTTTACTTTCTGCTTTTCCCCTTTATTTAATTCCTTGTCCTACCTGGTGGTTTCTTTCTGTTGTTTTTCTGGAGATCATGCTCATTTTTATCTCCATTTAGCATGTCTTTCAATACTCTTTCTAGGGTTGGTTTGGTGGATTTGAATTTCTTCAGTTATTCTTTGTCATGGAAGTATCTTGTTTCTCCATTAAATTTGAATGAAAATTTTCCTGGGTACATCACTCTGTGTTGAAATTTGTTTTCTTTCAGGGCTTGGAATACCTCACTCCAAGCTTATCTTGAGTTGAATGTTTATACTGAAAAGTCTTCTGTAATTCTAATGGGCTTTCCTTGATAGTTGAATTGTGTCTTTTCTCTAGTAGCTGTTAGTATTCTTTTTTTTATGTTGTGTGTCTGAGATCTTAATTATTATGTATCTGGGTGTAGATTTATGTTGGTTGTGACTGTTTGGAATTCTATATGCCTCACTTATCTGCATATCAGATTTCCCCCCATGTTTGGGTAATTTTATGCTATTAGTTCTGTGAATAGTTTAGTTATGTAATTTGCATTGACTCCTGCATCTTCACTAATGCCTATTAATCTTATATTGTTGCTCTTGGTACCACCTTGAAGTCTCTGGATTGTCATTTCATGCTGCTTTTTATTTTTAAAAGTTCTATCCTTTCATGGTTGCTATCTGAAATCCTGTCCTCCAGATCCAAAATCCTATTCACAGCTTCATTTAAACAGTTTTGCACTCTTTGAATAGAATTTTTTTGTTTCTTGGATGTCTATTTGAGTATGTCATGAATTTTGCTTGTTTTCTATATTTTTCATTCAAGGTTTCATTCAGTTTACTCCTGTACTTTTTTCTCTATTTCTTCTTTAGCTTCATTCAACAAGTCCTTTACTAAGGTTGTTACTTCTATCTTTACATGGGAGAGTACGTCGAAGTTGATTTCTCTATAGGCTCATGGGGTTGTTTTTTTATTTCACTTGCTATTTTTTCAGAGATGTCTGGGGTATTACTTTTGAAGTCTTCTATTTCAGTGTTTCTTGTACTTGCTCCTGGTGGACTAGATGTTTGAGATTGCATTTTGCTTTTTCGTTTTGCCATTTTACCCTTTTGAGTTATTATTTGGTCCTTCAATCCAGCTAGTGTCAACTGTTGGTAGTGTGTATCTTGGGCTCAAAAGGTAGATGTTTGTCCAGTTGCTGGGTCCCACAATGAATAGGTGGGCCAGTCATCTGACTCCCTGCTGCAGGGCCTGTTGGGTGAGTCCTGTATTCTTCCTGGGCTGACAAACCTAGTAGTATTGATGTAGGTCAACTTTGAGTTCCTGCTAGTACTTTATCTTCAGGTTATTCCAGGTCATCAAATCTCCCTGTCTATAGTGTTTGTGTTGGCTGAGGCCCCCCTGTGTCCCTAATGTGTGCCTGTGTGTCTCATAAGCCCTTTTGATTTTCTTCAAGTTGAGGGAGTCCTTCTTGGCACATTCCTCACTCTCCCTGATGTTTTCTGTGTAGGAAGGGGTCTCCCACACTCTTGTCAGGCTCACCAAGTCCTTTCAGTTAGTTGGAGGGATCTTTACTGCTGGCCCTATTTAGTCACTGTACACTTCTATTTTAGGGGCATACTCACCACACTGACTGGAGTCTGCTGAGATCTTCTGTTTCACTAAGGCAGTCACTGAATCTCCCTTCAAGCTAGCACAGTTATTCCTCTGTAGTCCAAGGTTCTGGGAGAAAGGGTGGGAGCTGAACATCCACAGCAGTATTATGCCCAGGAGGTGGCCTGGAGGGGCTGGAAGATGTCCTGGGTCCAGGCATCTGCTGGGTGTGGGCCAAGGTTCCAGGGCAGCATGACACTCCTTAGTGCTGGCTGGAGTCATGCCTATTTCCCAGTTTTGAGTGATGTTTCAAAGCTTTCTCAGTACACATGGAGTCACCTGGCCCACCTTTGGCTCCTGGGGCTGACAGCTGGCAACTGCTTGCCACTTAGAGCTCACTGGGTGTGAGCCAGTTGTGTCTGAGGGGACTCCATATGTCTTCTCTTAATTTCAGCCACAGGGCATGGTCTTACTGCCTGGGAGTGAAGTTCCAAGTTTTCCCTGTGTGCTGGGATTCCACGAGTGTGCAGTCAGGGCCTGGGGCTAGATTACAGGCCCTGCTTACTGCTTGAAGTTTTTGGGGCATGGCCCTATTAGGCCCTCTGGTCCCTCTCCTGCATCTTAGGGTGGTTTCAGATACAGGGCATATTCTTACCACCTGGGAGTGAAGTTCCAAGTTTTCCCCATGTGCTGGGATTCCTCTGGAGTGCACAGTCAGGGCCTGGGACTCCATAATGAGCATTCTTAAGAATAATATGTGATCACAAAAGTAAAAGAAGCAATTTTATATTTTAAATTTGTCCTAAGAACATGTTGGCTGGTGTAACTTTTTGATATTCATGAGAACTGAATATCTTCCAAATAAATACATATAAAATATTAACATCTGGATACATGTAATAATCACTTCAACATTTTATTTAATTTTTCACTAGTGTGTTTAATTCCTGAGTTCACAGTTTGTTTTGTAATGCTACATTTTCTATTCCTTTTTCTAATGTATTTTCCTGTTTATCTCATGATATTTGCACATTAGATTTTGTTTTAGAACAAAAGTAGATTAAGCACAAGTGTAGAACAAACAGGGAGATAAAGAACACATGGTAACAGTATAATTCCCACTGAAGAGTATTATTCTGTGTAGTGTGAAGGCCAACAGATCAGGATCTCCAGCTGTGCTGCATTTGTACCTGGCTGTGCATGGATTAAGCTGACATGTGTGGAGATTCCATGATGGTCATTGGACCCTGAGATCTCAGAGGCCTTCACATGACAGAGGCTGATGAAGGCCCAGAGATGTCTTGCTTCCTCCCTCACACAGTGCAACACTTTTTTATATCAGACTCTCTCCCATTCCATAGCTCCCATGAAGGGCAGCTGCTGCCACCACCTTCTTTTCTCATGAGCTTTATCTTCAGAACTCAAATCCCAGTGAACAGAAACCAGGGAGTTGCTCTTCATGGACACCTGGAAGGTGCATGTCCTTGATGGAATATGAATCCGCTGATCTTAGCTCCTCCTGACTTGAGCATCTACATCTTAAAGCACCATGTGCAGACTTTTCCCTAAGTTTTCAGTATGGGTGTAATATAGATAATAGAGTCAGTTCCAAGAGAACAAAAGATTAATGGTGAAGTATCAGAACATATGAAGAACAGAGGGCATATCCTGGATGATTGAAGAAGTATTAAATTTGCTTCTGTTAGCAAATAGAAGGTAGAATCTCCATTGTTCTTTGGTTACATCATGTATATATTTAAGTAATCAATTTCTGGTTGTCCACTTCTCTACTTGCAAAGGAATGTCCTTCCCCTGTTATCACATGTATGACAGAAAGATAACATATGTGTTGTTCTGTTAGCCTTTAGATGGCTAGCAGATTAATATTATCCTGGCCTCAATAAGGGAGAGCTTAAACCTTTAGCTGTAGTTTTATATTACTCTCTCTTCTCCAATTCTTAATCCAACAATTGAAAGAAACAAGATAAGATTGTACTCATATGAATAAGAAGTGTCTGTCTTTTGTGACAGTTTGATCCAGAAATTACAAAGAAAGTGGACTATGCTCTCTGGACAGGACTTCCATCCCTTCAATCAGCTGATGAAGACACTCACATGGTTGCTTTTTATAACCTGCTTCTCTGTTGGTGTTTTGATACCCGTTGTGTTGGTTGGTTTGTCAAGTGGTTCTTGTGTGCTTTTCCTGAATATGATGTATGCTAAAGCCATATCCATTCCTTCTTTAATAGAGTGAAACTATTAGAAAGCTCCCTTCAGCTTAATTGCTTTTTAATAATTTGTTGAGTGTAAGACTATAAGTTGTTGCCTCTTAAAAAAATAAAATTGCTTCTTTAGCATGGACAAATTCTTCAAGTTTGTTTTGTCAGAATTCCTGTTCTCCATTTAATATAAAACCAGAAGAAATCTGTCATTAGTGGGAAGTTGCTATTAAAAATGGTCAAAGGTAACAGATATTAACCTTCTAAATAAGACAACTGAAAAATTATTTTAGAGTCACAATCAACTAAAGTGAGTCAGGTTATGAAAACAAAGCATTTACATGAGTACAACTTTTTCTAAGGAATCATCAGAATACTTTTTGAAATCCAGCCAGGTTTTAGCAGCTAAAGTTCACAGTGAATTGAAATACCATAAAGAGTCTATTTTAACAGTGAGGCCAGAGATAAATTAAGATTTAATGACCAATGTAATAATAGCTGTTATAAAAATATGACATGTTTTAGGTTTCTCTAACATATGTCTTCAGTCATATCCTACTGCATTCCTGTCTCCTTCATATCCTATGGAAAAGACTCCACACATTCCACCCACTCAGGGTCTATGAATTTCAATTCAGTCAAGTTGCAACTCTGTCTCATACTCCACTAAATACCATTTTCCTTTCCCTCTGTGTTGGGACAAGTTACATAAAAGTGTCATTGGATGGTCAGCTACTGTGATGGTTCTTCATTCTCATCTTTCTTTCTCTTACTAGAGTGAGATGAAAAAGAGGAACAAGAGATGTAGGAAAATTCTGACATCACTGACCTCAGAGGTGCTATCACAGGCTTCCCATTGCTAACAGGGACTAAACTTGACCACCCTCCTCTTTGTGACAGGTGCATGTCTTACTAACTGCTCTTGAGCTTCCACAGGATACACACCACTGGAGATATTTCTCTCTCATCTTTTTAAAAGTAATAATATAGCTTGATTATGAGATCCACCCTGCAGTTCTGTAGTCTCCAGTGCTCTTTCCATGCTGCTATGAGGTCCAGCCATCTGCTGCTGATCTCACAGAAAACTCTTGCTTTACGAACACTGCAAGCAGTGATGTTCTTGCCAGGAGCCATGGTGTGCACTGGTTTTAGGATTTTTCTGCCCTTTTCTAAAGAGTTGGTTTGGGCAAATGCTGAAAAATTGAGTGTAACTGTCATTTATTTATTTATTTTATTTTATTTTTTTAAATTTTATTTTAAAGAGAATAAAACAAAAGAGGGCAGTACAGAGCAGATCAGAATAGGACAACATAGGAAACACACTACATTAAGACAACTGGACATCAACAGTAGCTATCACAATATCTCTGCTATAGTTGAGCATAGTTTCAAATACAATAATATGAAACATAACAAAATAGTATAAAGCCATCCATAGAGTGAAAGAATTACAGGGCTTTCTGAACCGAATAAGAGAAAATGATCAATGGGTACTATAATATCTCATTTTCAATAGAAAAATTTTGTTTAAACTATTACACATATTCAAATCCCAATAAGACACAATGTGATAGATAGAACCAATGGTAGCAGAAGAAAAGAAGCATGGTAGGACTTCTAAGAAGGATGATATTAAATAAGCAAAAGATGTCATAATGTTTGGTTTTCTTCAAAACAGCTGTTCATATCATCACACATGTTATAGTCAAACAAAACAGAGTAAAACCATTCCAACTGACGAATGAAAACATTGAAAGGCTTCAAAGCTATGAGATGGTGACTCATGCTTACATTAAAATCTTATATACTCTTATCAACTCTCATATTAGGGAGAGTATACGGTATTTACACATGTGAGTTTGGCTTATTTCGCTTAAGAGAATGGTCTCAAGTCGTGTCCAATTATTTATAAATATCTCAATGCGATCATGCTTTATAGCTGAGTAGTACTCCATTGTATAAAAATGCCACAACTTTTTTATCCATTCCTCAGTTGATGGACACTTAGGTTGTTTCCAGGATCTGGCTATTACAAATTGTGCTGCTATAAACATGGGTGCATATATATCACTGTGGTATGATGTTTTCAGTTCTTCTGGGAACATGCCCAGAAGTGAAATAGCTGGATCAAATGGTACTTCCAAACCCAGATTTTTGAGGAATCTCCAGTCTGACCTCCACCATGGTTGCACCAGTCTACACTCCCACCAACAGTGCAGAAGAGTTCCTTTTTCCCCACAGCCTCTCCAACACTTGTTGTTGGTAGTGTTTTCTATCCTGGACATTCTTTCTGGAGTGAGATGGAATCTCAGTGTGGCTTTAATTTGCATTTATTTAATGACTAATGATTATGAACATTTCTTCATGTATTTGTCATTCATATTTCTTCATCTGAGAACTGTTTATTCATTTCAGATGCCCATTTTTGGACTGGGTCTTTGAATTTTGAAGGTCTGATTTTTAAAAATTCTTTATAATTTCTAGACAGAAGTCCTTTGTCTGATGGACAGTCATTAAGATTTTTTTCCCAAATTGTGGGTTTTCTTTTCACATTGCTGGAACTCTCTTTCGACATGCAGAAACTCTTTAATAAGCTATGGTCCCAGTTATTGTTTCTGGGAAGTATTTCCCATGCAGTTTGATTCTTGTTCATGAATACTCTATCTACACCTATATCTTCAAGGTTTTTACCTACTTTGTATGCCAACAGATGTATGTTTCTGTTTTAATATTTAGATTTTTGACCCATTTAGATTTTAGTTTAGTATATGGTGATAGGCATGCATCTAGTTTTAGTCTTCGGCATATGGATAGCCAATTTTTCCAGCACCATTTGTTAAATAGACTGTTGTTCTTCCAGCGAACATGTTTGGCCCCTTTATCAAAGATAAAGTGGTTGAGTGAGTTTGTGGTTGTGGTTGTATTTTCCAATCTATTCCACTGACCTTCTGGTCTGTTTTTATTCCAGTACCATGTTGATATTATTACTCTAGCTTTGTAGTATAATTTCAAATCAAGGATTGTGATGCCTCTTGCCTTGCCTTTGCTGCTTAGAATTGCCTTTGGTATTCTAGGTCTCTTTTGGTTCCAGATGAATTTTAGGAGTGATTTCTCTTGATCTATAAGGTATATTCATGGTATTTTGATTGAGATTGCATTGAATATGTATAGTAATTTTTGGAGAATGGCCATTTTCACAATGTTTGTTCTTCCTATCTATGAACAAAGGATGTCTTTCCATTTTCGGAGGTCCTCTTAAATTTCCTTTTTTTGGGTATTATAATTTTCCTTGTATGGCTCTTTTACTTCTTTCATGAGATTAATTCCTATGCATTTCAATTTTTTGGATGCTAGTGTGAAGGGTATGGCTTCTATTTATTTCTCTCTCAGTACTTTTGTTGCTAGTGTATAGGAATGCTATTGACTTTTGAGTATTGACTTTGTATCTAGCTACATTGCTGAATTTATTTATTATATCTAGGAATTTTTCAATGGAGTTTTGGGAGTCTTCTATGTCGAGTATCATGTCATCTGCAAATAATGATAATTTAACTTCCTCTTTTCCTATCTTTACTCCTTTTATTTCTCTTTCCTGTCTTATTGCTCTGGCTAGTATTTCCAGTACTATGTTGAATAGCAGTGGTGATAATGGACATCCTTGTCTTGTGCCTGATTTTAAGGTAAAGGCTTTCAGTTTTTGACCATTCAATATGATG
>PVJX010029594.1:0-12192 GCA_004027295.1 Dolichotis patagonum | reverse complement strand
GTAAAGACCATCTATTCCGATTCTCTGTAAGGTTCTTATTATCAATGAGTGTTGGACATTATCAAAAGCTTTTTCTGTATCTATAGAGATATTCATGTGGTTCTTACTTTTGGCCCTATTGATATGGTGGATTACATTTATTGATTTATGTATGTTGAACCATCCCTGCATTCCTGGGATGAATCTCATTTGGTTGGGATGAATAATCTTGATAATTTTCTGTATCCTGTTTGCTAATATTTTATTGAGAAATTTTGCATCTATGTTCATTAGTGAGATTGGCCTATAGTTCTCTTGTTTAGTTGAGTCTTTCTCAGGTTTTGGTACTAGAGTAATATTTGCTTCCAGGAGTGACTTAGGAAGAATTTTTTCCCTTTCAATTTCATTGAAGGGTTTGAGGAGTGTTGGCATTGTCTTCTTTGTATTTCTTGTAGAATTCTGCAGTGAATCCATTTGGGCCTTGGCTCTTCTTTGTTGGATAGGACTTAATTACATTTTCAACTTCATTAATTAAATTGGGTTATTAAGCAGTTTCACATCTTCCTGATCCAGCTTTGGTAGTTCCTATGTATCTAGCAATCTGTTGCTTTCTTCAGTGTTATTGAACCTATGAGAGTAGAGGTTTTCAAAATAGGTGTTGATGATCTTCTGTATTTCCACCAAGTCTGTAGTAATTTCACCTTTTTCATTCTTTATTGCATGAATTTAAGTTTTTTCTTTCCTTTTTAAAATAAGGTTGGCCAGGGGCTTATCAATTTTATTTTTCTTTCAAAGAACTCACTCTTTGATTCATTGATCCTTTGTACTGTCTTCTTAGTCTCTATTGCATTAATTTCTGCTCTGATCTTTATAATTTCCTCCCTTCTTTTGGCTTTGGGCTTGGCTTGCTCAGGTTTTTTATTTGTGTTTGTTCTGTCTTTCTGATGTGGGGACTCAGTGCAATAAATTTTCCTCTCAGGACTGCTTTCATTGCATCCCACAAATTCTGGTAAGTTGTGTTTGTATTTTCTTTTTCTTGTATATATCATTTAATTTCTTCTTTAATTTCATCTGTGATCCACTGATTGCTCAAGAGTTCATTATTCAGTATCCATGTGTTTGTCAGGTTTTTAAAGTTGCTTTTATCATTAATTTCTAGTTTCTTGACACTGTGATCCAATAACATGCGTGGGATAATTTCAATTCTTTTGCATTTACTTAAATATGTTCTATGGGCTACTATATGGTCAGTTTTAGAGAATGTCCCATGTATTGCTGAGAAGAATGTATATTCTGATGTTGTTCGATGGAAAACTCTATATACATCTATCAAGTCCATTTGTTCACAGGTGTGATTCAGGTCTGTTATTTATTTGCTGATTTTCTGCCTAGTTGATCTGTCCCTTTGTGTCAATGGCATGTTAAGGTCTCCTGTTATAATTCTGTTATTGCTTATGTTATTTTTTATTTCTGTTAATATTTGCTTTGTATAGCTGAGTGCTCTGGAATTTGGTGCATATATATTTAAGATTGTTATCTCTTCCTCTTGAAGTTTTCCCCTAACTAATATGTAGTGACCTTCTTTATCTCTTTGGATCATTCTTGGTTTGAAGTTCACATTGTCTGCAAACAGGATGGCTACTCCCATTTTTTTTTAATTTCCTGTTGCATGAAGTATTGTTTTCCATCCTTTGACTTTCAGTCTATGTGTTTCCTTTTGGGTTAGATGGGTTTCTTGTAGGCAAAATATGGTTGGATGTTGTTTCTTGATACATTCTGCCAGTCTGTTTCTTTGATCAGTGAATTGAGGTCATTTACATTAATGGTTATAACTGTTATATATTGGTTTATTGTTGACATTTTATCTCTCTGCTGTGGTATCTTTAGCTTTTCATTCTGTTTAAATGTCTGCCTTGCTTTGTGGATTTATCCAATGTGTATCTAGAATATCTTTCAGTATTCCTTGTAGGGTGGTTTGGTGGTCATGAAGTTTTTCATCTATTCTTTGTCATGGAAGTGTCTTATTTCTCCTTCCATTTTGAAGGACAGTTTTGCAGGGTACGTCAGTCTGGGTTGGAAGTTGTTTTCCTTTGGGATCTGAAATGCTTCACTGCATGATCTTCCTGATTTCATTGCTTGTGTTGAGAAGTCTGGCGTGATTCTGATAGGTTTTCCTTTATAGGTGACCTGTCTTTTCTCTCCAACAGCTTTTAATATTCTGTTCTTATGGTGGATTTCTGGGATGGTGATTATTATGTGTCTGGGTGTAGTTTTATTTTGGTTATGGCTCTTTAGAGTTCTATATGCTTCTCTAATCCAAATGTCAGGTTCCATTCTCATGTTTGGGAAATTTTCAGCTATTACTTCTGTAAATAGTGTCTTGATATCATTTAGGTTGTCCCCTTCTTTTTTATTTATCCCTACTAATCTTATGTAATTTTTCTTTACATCTTGCAGCTGTTGAATTGTTATTTCCTGATTCTTTGTTATTTTTAAAAGATCTTTCCTTTCCTCTTCACTAGCTGCCATCTTATCTTTGAGGTCTGACATTCTATCTTCGCTTTCATTGAGGCGGTTTTCACAGCTTTCAGTAGAGTTTTTTATTTCCTGTATATCTCTTTGAATCTGCTTTCTGTATTCTGTTTGTTTCTTATAGTGTTCATTCAGGGATTCTATCTGTTTGCTTTGTTCCTCTGATTTTTTAGCTGTGTCTTAACTAGATGTGTTCACTATTTTTATCATTTCTTTTTTTACCTGGGCAATTATTTCTGATTTGAATTTCTCCATAGCTTCCCCTTGTTTCTTCTTTAATTCAGTTGACATCATTTCAGGTGTATGGCTTCTATTTTCTTCTATATATATGGCTCCTAGGCTTTCTTGTGATGCGCTTGAGATTTGAGCCTGCTGTTTGGTCTTTCCTTTTGTCATTTTTCTTTATTTCCTTGGTTTGAGTGCTGTTTCAAATCTTTCTCTGGGTGTGTGCCAAATTGCCTCCTGTACCCTCAGCTCCTGGAGCAGTCCCAGCTCCCCTGCAGGTTTTACCTCCCTATATTGAGAGGTAGAAGCTGGGACTGGTGAACTGTGGCCTGTGGAACCTCCTGCGCTCAATCCCCTGTCCTAGAAGGTTGGATATGAACTCAACCACTGACAATGCTGGTCTTAAGCTTTCCCCAGGCCAGCCCAAATCGGCCGAGAGTCCTCCTGCACAGTCTCTGCCTCATGAATTGAAAGAAGACCACTGGGTGTGGTAAACTGAGGCCTTGGAATCTGCTTGGCTCAGTCCAGAATCCCTGGTACCTCCCCAGAATCTCAAACGCCAGGAGCGCAGGTCTCCAACTCTTCTTGTGGCACCGGGACTCACCTTGCCCATACTATTTTAAAAAAAACTCACTTTGCTCTTCTTTAATTTCCTACCTCCCACAGCCTATCTTTATTTTTTAGTAGTTTGTGTCTCTCATATATGATGTTTATGTTCATCATAGTAGATACTTGTACTTAATATATAGTGATTCTTTTTATTACATTTCTCATTACTCACTTCTTTCTGTTTCTTCCCAGATAACTTTTCTCCATTTCTCTATCTTTTGGGCATTATTTCAGCTTATTTTGATACATATATTGACCACATACACTGAAGGAATTCATGCGTTATGTGACACATTTTAAATGTTTTGATGTGTCCTTCCCCTCCTGTCTCCCATGACCATCAGACTCTTGGTGCCCTGCCCATTTGCAAAAGATCTATCACACTATTTATTCTTATCAGTCCTTTATTTTGGTCTTATTTGTGCTTTAGGTAACTCAAAACATGTTATTTAAGCTTGTGTCTGAGTTTTTTTAGTTAACATTATGTTTCCCCACCATTATATCAAATCTGTCTTAACTTAGAGCTGAGTTTGACTTGCTCATGTGAAGATACTTCATGATAAAGTGTAAGAAGTATGAAGAAATAACAGTGAAAGTGGAGAAATTACAAGTTAGAAAATGTAGGTTAAAAATATGAGATAAAAGGAGTAATGAAAAAGAGGCAAAGCTTTTTCTTTCTTAATTCCTTAGTATTAGTTTTTCTGTAGGGCTCATCTTTTTAAAAAATACACATTCATGTAATTTACTTCTATTTTCATAATGGATTCACTTTTTAAGGAATTGAGTTTTCTACATTCTTTCCAGGTGAAGATTTATTCCAATAGCATAAAAAACTTTATGCCAGCTGTTAATAGGTGCCACACAGCTAACATCCTTATCCCACCTGATATTAAACAAGTCTGGCAGATGGAGGTGAGCCCATTGTCCAGCTCTACCTGAACAGCTGAGACAGTGCTCTGTCACTGCTGCCCTGAAGACTCAGAAGCTGTAACATCAAGGCTAATGCTAGTCACAGCTGTGAAAAAAGATAGAAAAGGAAGCAGTGAAATAAAAATTACATAATAGTCATAATTATAAACAAAAGCAATTGTTCAATACTTTGTGCTAGATCTGTATGCTGTTCAAATTGACAACATTTTAACTAAATCTTGTGTCTGGGATTGAATATATTGTACCATATGGGAGGTGGAAATGAATTGCACAACCATGTGCATATGTGAATGTGGGAAACCTCTGTGAGAGACTTGTGACTGTTGTCCATTTGATAATAGTAGCCCTCATATCAGTTTAGTTTCTGTTTCTGCAAAATGCAGTTTCTGTTTCTGGGTTAAGCTTCTATTTCTTCATACCTTGTCTATTTCCTGAAGTCATGTGCCTCCTCATATTAGGTTAAGACTACCCACTGTTACCTAGTTACTTGCTGATGTCAAGGGGCTTCACTCCCTCATTCTCTGTACCCTATATATACCCAACATTTCCTGCCAATAAATGAGACTTAATCAAAATCCTGTCTTGTCTCCATTTCTTGTGTCTCTTGTCCCTATCTCATCCCCGCTCCTCCTCTAGGTTCTTGGTTAACTTACTCGAGGTTTGGGACAAGTGGTGCCAACGTGGGGCCCAAAAATGAGGGATTCAGTGAGAGACGCTGTTGGAGAGGCGGACACACAAAAAAAGAGAAGATAAGTCAACGCAAGAGCTTGCTGGGTTTTCTACACCTCAGTAAGTAAACAGCAATTATGAGACAAAAAATGAGTCAACATAAAATGTTTATTAAAGGCTTAAAAAAAGCTTTAAAGACACAAAGAGTAAAGGTTAAAATAAAACAATTGTGTCAGCATTTTGACTTCATTTAACAAGTCTGTCCTTGGTTCCCCACTAAAAATCTATCGACACAAAATGGTAAAAAAGGCTCAGTGATGCCCTCAAAGATTATTATGATACTTTTGGAGCCAAAAAGGTCCCTGTAACTGCTTTTTCTTATTAAAATTTGATAAATAAAATTCTTTCACAGAGACACACCGACCCAGTAATTGCTAATGTGGTTCAAAGGAAAAAAAAAGTTACAAAAAAAAATTAAAAACAAAAAACTAATTCAAAAGACAAAAATAAGAGACAAACTAACATAGTTGGCAAAGACAAAGATCTTATGTCCTTTGACAGTGATAGTAAAAAAAAAAAAACCCAGACAACACAGACAAAAAAACACAGACATCACAGACTGATATGTCTTCAAAACAACAACCCAGGTTTTTAGAAAGAGCCAAACCTAAAGATAATGTATATCCTGACTTACAAAAATTCCTGGGGCCCAATATAGATGATAAAAGTATTAATTGGGATGACTTAGCAAGAGAGGCTGCCAGCTATCATAATCCTGATTGGCTAACTAATGTCCCATGCCCTCCACCATGTTATGGCTGTCTTACTGCTCCCATTTTGACTTGTCCAGTTTTTGACCCCCCAAAAATCTTAGAGACAAAATTGAGCTACTAAAAAAAACAAATAAAATTTTAAAAAAATCAAGACTTGATAACCCAATTAAAAAGTCTAAAAATTAAAAAATCTAAAATTAAAAGTAAAACCAAATCTAAAACCCCCTTCAAACAACAACTGCTTATGGGGGGTGCAATTTCAAAATATACTCCTCTTTTTGACTCTGTCCCTCAGTTAGATAAAATAGAGGCATTTCCAGTGATCGAGACAACAGATGCCCAAGGTCAGGTCTTTTGTCATCATACTTGTTTTGATTTCAAATTAATAAAATAATTAAAGATAATGGTGGCACAACACAGAGCTACAGCACCATACACTACTGCCATTTTAGACTCTATAGCTAAAACTTGGCTCACACTTTTTGATTGGCAGACATCAGCTCGAGTGACCCTGTCAAAAAGAGACTATCTTTTATAAAAATCAAAATATATAAAAAATTATAAAGAGACTGCCAGATGTAATGCACAAGCTGGCAACAGATAAAATTTTGATATGTTAACAGGAGAGGGTCCTTACACAACCAATCTTCCTCAAATGAGATTTGATGCAGGGCTTTTTGCTTAAATTCAAACAACAGCTACCCAGACATAAAAAAAGTTCCCCTCTAAGGGAGATATGAGCTTTTCTCTCACTAATATTAAACAAGGGCCAGATAAACCTTTTTCAGACTTTGTTCATCACCTGCTTACTACAGCTGACAAAATCTTTGACAACACTGATGCAGACACAGACTTTGTCAGACAGTTAGCCTTTAAAAATGCTAATGCTACATGTCAGGCCATCATCAGGCCTTACCAAAAAAACCCAGATTTAACAAGATATATACACCTTTGTTCTGACATTGGGGCTGCTTGTTAACAGGGACTTGCTATGGCTGTTGCCCTACAGGATTTTACAGTCAAACAATTTTTATCTCAAAAAAATAAACAAAAATGTTTTTCTTGTAGAGACGTTGGCCCCTTTGCTAAAGACTATAAAAAAGACTCCGATGCTAATACAAAACCCAAGACACCAGGGTTGTGCCTCAGATGTAAGAGAGGTTACCACTTGGCCAATAAATGTAAATCTAAAAAAATGTTAATGGCAAAAAATTGCCTCCGTTACAAAAAAACAAAAGTGGGGTCAGCCCTAGGCCCCCAAACCCAAACAGATCTATGGGGCAGTCAGTTTTGTTCCAACAAACAACAATCCATTTCAAACCTCTTCAGAACCACAACAAAAAACACAAGATTGGACCTCAGTTCCTTTGCCCACACAATATTAACTCCTGACATGGGGGTTCAGGCCCTCCCTACAAAAATTTTTGACCCCTTACCTAAAGATACTTTTGGCTTTATAATTAGGTGTAACAACACAACACTTAATGGACTACAAGTTTTTCCCAGAGTTATAGATAATGATTATTCCAGAGAGATAAAGGTCATGATGTCCTCTCCCAAAAACATTAACACTATCAAAACACTATCAAAATAAGGACAAAGATTTGCTCACTTGCTACTCTTACCCTTAATTCCAACCCTTAATAAGGCTGCCTCTCAACAACAAGACAATAAGAGATTTGGCACATCAGATGTCTATTGGGCAATGGTTGTCTCAGCACAAAAAAACCTCTTATGTCTTTGTGCCTAAAAAAAATTCTCAGGTTTAATAGATACAGGTACAGATGTCACTATTATAAAAAAAATGATTGGCCTATGGCTTGGCCCCTAGACATCACCATTACTCATTTAAAAAACATAGGTCAAAGGCAAAATCCCAAAAAAAGCTCAAGGCTTCTGACATAAAAAGATAAAAAAGACAATCAAGACACTATACAGCCCTATGTCATAGCCAGACTACCAATAAATCTTTGGGGCCAAGATCTGTTGTCTCAAATGGGGTTAATCATGGGTGGCCCTAATACAGTTGTCACTGCTCAAATGTTAAAAAGTGGATATTCACCTGGTCAAGGTCTTAAAAAAATAATTCAGGGATTGTTAAACCCATTGAGGCCACCCAAAAGTTTAATAAAGCCAGCTTAGGCCATTTTCCATGGGAGCCATTTATTCTCCTGTGACCCACACAAAAAATTACATGGTTATCAAAAAACCTATATGGGTCGATCAGTGGCCTCTCACTTCTGAAAAGTTATTGGTTGCACAACAGTTGGTGCAGGAGCAACTTGAAGCTGGCCATGTAGTCCCTAATAATTATCCTTAAAATATCCCTAATCTTCATCTTCAAAAAAAAAAATCCAAAAACATGATTGTTACAAAACCTTAGAGCCATAAACAAAACTATGGTTTTGATGAGAGCTTTACAACCAGGCCTCTCTTCACCCATTGCCATACCCTGGAGCCACTTCAAAATTGTCATAGATCTAAAAGATTGCCTTTTTACCATTCCTCTACACCCAAAAGATCAAAAACGTTTTGCTTTCAGTTTGCCTGCCATTAATTTTCAAAAACCTATAAAAAGGTTTCAATGGTGCGTCCTGCCACAAGGCATGGCCGATAGCCCTACTTTATGTCAATCCTTTGTTGCTTCAGCAATACAGTCAACAAGAGATCATTGGCCTCAGATATATATCATTCATTATATGGATGACAGTTTAATAGCTAAAAAAAATGGTGGTGATGTCCGGAGATGTTACAATGAACTACAGACTGCCTTAAATAATAAAAGATTAGAGATTGTCCCCGATAAAGTTCACAGATCCATATACTTATTTAGGCTTTCAAATGAGGAGACCCTAGATCTCTTCACAAAAGGTACAATTAAGATTAGATAAACTCAAGACTTTAAATGACTTCCAAAAACTCCTTAGAGATATCAATTGGCTTACCCCCTACTTAAAACTTAATAAAAGTAAATTAAAACCCCTTTATGATAGCTTGCAAGGTGATTCTAATCCCACATCTGCCTGTGAGTTAACTCCTAGAGGGAGACAAGCCATACATATTATAAAACAGGCTATCCATTCTCAAACTGTAACCTTTATAGATTATGACAAATCTTTAAAATTTATTATATACAAAACCACCCTTTTTCCAACTGCCATCTTCTGGCAGATGGCACCCTTAATGTGGGTTTATTTGCCAGCAACTCCTAAAAAGGTCATAAAACCCTACTATCAAGCCATATCTAACCTTATAATCCTCAGCAAAAGTCAAGGTAAATGCTACTTTGATAAAAAAAACCAGATATTATTATATTGCCTTATACCCAAAAACAGATTGACTGGCTTATACAGACAACTGACTTCTGGCCCATTGCCCTTGCTTCCTACATAAGACTCATAGATAATCATTACCCTTCAGATAAACTCATTAAATTTGCTGATAAACATACATTTGTTTTCCCCACAGTCACAGCACTTAAACCATTAAAAGATGCTTTGTTAGTATTTACTGATGGCCTCAACAGGCGTGGCTGCCTATGCTTTCCAAGATAAAACAATAGCCTTTCAAACAAACAGTACATCAGCCCATCTGACTGAACTGCATGCTGTCGCTGCAGTTCTCCCTGCCTTCCCTACTACACCTCTCAATATATATACTGACAGTGCATACATTGCACAGTCTATATACACCTATTAAAAATGGCTGGCCAAATCAAGAGCAGCTCCAATACTAGAGAACTATTTAAACAAATACAGATGCTTATTAATAAAAGACCTTACTCATTTTTTATAGGGCACTTGCGTGCTCATTCTGGGCTACCAGGACCCCTGACTAAAGGTAACAAAAAAGTTAACCTGGCCATTCAGACTCAGTCCTCTCTTTACACATTGATCAATATCAATTCCAATGGCTCCAATAAAGATATCACCAAGACACAAAATAACCACAAGCTTCATCATCTCAATACCCAAACTCTTCATCTTGCACACAAGATTACCAAAAAACAGACCTGACAAATAGTCAAAATTGTCCCTCCTGTGACACACATCTCCCAACTACCCACCTTGGAGTTAAACCTAGGGGATTGATCCCCAATACATTGTGAATATGGATGTGACCCATATTCCTGAGTTCGATAATCTCAAATATGCTCATATAGGGGTAGACACCTTTAGTGGCTTTATTTTCACCTCCCTCCAAACTGGGAAAGCCACCAAACATGTAATAAGCCACATGCTCACTGCTTTTTCCATCTTAGGATGCCCACAACAACTAAAAACTGATAATGGTCTGGGCTATACTAGCTCTGCTTTTGCTCGTTTCTGTCAACGCCTCAATATCCAACAAACATACCCTATAACCCTCAAGGTCAAGATATAGTTAAAAGGGCACATCTCTCCTTAAAACTTGCAATTAAAAAAAAAAGAGGATGATACCCCACCAAAAGGTCACCTAAAAATATTATATCTCAGTCCCTATTTATCTTTAATTTTTAAAATTTAGATAACAGTAGACAGTCAGCAGCCACTTGCTTTTAACATAATAAAACACAAAAACAATATGTCTCGGTATTGTAAAAAAACCCTTTGACTAACTCATGACATGGCCCAGACCCAATACACATCTAGGGTCGAGGATCGGTATACATTTATTCCAAAACAATAAAATCTACAAGATGGCTACCAGAGCGATTGGTTAAACAAATAGATCAAGCTCAAAAAATAAAAGATGTCATCACAAATGACTCCAGAGATAAAAAAGACCCCTAAAATTTTTTTCTTATTTCTCTTTCAGACAATAAAACCAAAAACCTAGATCCTGCTACTAGGGATTTTAATAATGCTACCTACAACAATAAAAAATGGATTTGACAACCCACAAGATGCTCGCCTGTTATTACTAAACAAAAATGGCCCTTTTGGTACTCCATGTGACTATAAGAGGTGACATTCAAACTAAACCCACCAGTTACACCCTGTCTACAGACTGTGATAACAAAGTGACATGCCTTTCATATACACAAAATATGAGAGGGGGCTATAAACAGAGCTACATATGTTATTACAAGCCTATTCTCACCCCCACCATTAATAGACAACCAGGACCATGTCCTGATAAATATATGTCCTATCATAAATCAATCCATTCCTCCTGTTATGAGTCATTTCAAGAGTGTTTAGACCTAATAACATTACTTATTTTATAGCCATTCTTCAAAACAACTTTCGGGGCTCTGCCAGAGGTGATTGAGATCATACACCTACAGGTTTAAAAAGACAAAAATATGCCCAAGCTCCATGCTCAGGCAAAATGGGTCAACCTGTCTGCTGACATCAGGTCGCTCCTATCCATGTCTCCAATAGAGACAGACCACAAGATACACTCAAAAAACTCATAACCCAAAAGCAGATAAAACAAATTGTAGACATCATGTTTCCAAAAATCCGTTATCACCCCCTAACACTCCCCAAGTCACAAAGAGTCAATCTAAACATCCAAACCTCTAAAATTCTAAAAGCCACACTTCAAGTCCTAAACACCTCCAATCCTGAGTTAGCTAAAGATTGTTGGTATACATGACCCTGGGCACTACAATGCCCCTTGCCATCCCTTCAAACTATACCCCATCTGATCTTACACAGAAAGATTCCTTAAACTGTAGTATCAGCCTCCCCTTTAAAATATAACCTATAAGCTTCAACAATCTTCACTGTATACAAAAAAATTTCATAATGATGGCTCTGATCTAGATGTTGGTTTTGTTGCCTTCACTAATTACAGTCAGATATCTAATTACAGTTCTCTTCTCTGTCCCACTAGGGGACAAATGTTTATCTGTAAAAAAAATATGGCCTTCACATTCTTGCCTAATAATTGGTCAGGACTATGTGTCCTGGCTCCCCTACTACCTAACATAGATATTATACCTAATAATTGGTCAGGACTATGTGTCCTGGCTCCCCTACTACCTAACATAGATATTATACCGAGAGATAAACCTGATCCTATTCCCAGCTTTGATTATGCTGTGAGCCATACTAAAAGAGTGGTTCAACTCATCCCCCTCTTGATAGGGTTGGACATTTCGAGAGCTCTAACAACAGAGTCTACGAGACTAAAAGTTGCCTTACAATCCCATGTCAAACTTTCAAATCAATTAATAAATGATGTTCAGGCCTTATCCAACACTATTCAACATATCCAAGATCAATTAAGTGCTCTAACAAAAATAGTCCTCCAAAACAGGAGAGGCTTAGACCTTCTCACACCAAAACAAAAAAAAAAATCTGTTTGGCTTTACAAAAATGCTGCTGCTTCTATACAAATAAGTCCAACATTGTCCAAGATAAAATAAAAAGACTACAAAAAATCTAATAAAAAATTATTTAAAAGCCCTCTCTAGAGTGCCTAAAATGAGATCTTGCCCTACCTCCTCCCCCTGCTTGGGCCTTTGCTTGGGCTACTGATCTTG
>PVJX010029593.1:5000-22777 GCA_004027295.1 Dolichotis patagonum | reverse complement strand
GATGGGAGGGAAGGAGAGGAGGGGAAGGGGAGGAGGGGGAGGGAGCAGGGGGGAGGGGACGCGAGGGGAGGGGAAGGGGAGGAGGGGGAGGAAGTCAGACCTCATTATTGCTCAAACCTCCAAGGGCGCCACAGGAGAGGGAGGGAAGGCGGGTGCCCTTGCAGCGCCCTTGCTGACTCCCTAACTCCGCCAAGCCTTCTAACTTTAGTTCCGCCCCTCGCTGTCTCTCTCCCTCCCACGCAGCCGCCGCGGCCTCCTCACTATTCCTGGAAACAGACCACATGTGTTCCGCTGCTGGTCAGGGACTTCAGGCTGGCTGTCCCCTCTACTCGCCCGAGGCGCTTTTCTAGACAGCCGGTTGTGAGCCGGGTGGTGCAGAGAACCCCAAACGCGGCCTGCGGGGCGGGGCGGGCGCAGCTCTACACTGCAAGCCCCGCCTCGCGCCTTGCGTGTGTCTCCTCCGCAGCCCTGCTCGCCGCTTGCTCTAGGTATTGATTTACTGTTTTCCTCCAACTAGAATGTAAGGAGTTGTTACGGATTTGTTTTACGGATGTGACTCAGGCCTTAGTACAGGTTTTGTTTGTTTTTGTTTTTTTTTTTTTTTGGTAGCGGCTACACAAAAAGAAAGAAAGAAAAGACTGGTAAATGAATGAATGAGTGGAACTGGCTCCCGGCTACAAATCTACCTCTGAGTTCTTAGAAAATGTGCAAGTGCAAAGCGGGGAGCATTACCAGAGCAGGAACAAGCGTGGGTCTCCCAAGTTTGGAACTTAGGTTATTCTTTAAGAACTTCTTAATAATCAACAGCTAATCAACAGAATTAGCGCCTGTGGTGCTAATTTAACATGCTTATTCCTGGTGCCACCACAGCCCAACCGTAATCTCTAGGGAGAGAAGTCATAAATCTGATTTTCTTTCTTTTCTTCTTTCTTTCTTTTCTTTCTTTCTTTCTTTCTTTCTTTCTTTCTTTCTTTCTTTTGTTCTTTCTTTCTGTTTTGATACAGGGTCTTGCTATGTAGCCCAGGCTGACTTCCAACTCACAATCCTCCTGCCTCAGTCTCCTGAATGGTGGGATTACTGACATTCACTACCCTGCTTCGGTTTCTTTCTTTTTCTCTTTCTTAAAAAAAAAAAAAAAAAAAAAAAGCAGTGGCCCGGGGGGATTTTCCTATTCACTAGAACTGAGCATAGTCTGGGGACTATATAAAGGCCTCACAGGAGTAATACAGATAGACTGAGATATAAACGGAATTGGCTGAGAGAATCGAGACTTAGTGGAGGTATTAACACATCAGAAGGAAAGTCTTTTTGGATTGAGGTGGGGAAACCCCAAAGAACAAAATCTGATGAGTGTTTTGCCAGTACTGGCCAAGAGACAAGACTTGGGTCTTGGAGATGACAAGGGTCAGGCAGCCCTGTGGCGCTCTACCCTGTGGAGCTGTCCTCTGAGCCAGCTGTGCTGTTTGCACAGAGGGCCTGGACGGCTGTCCCACAGTGCTGAAGGCTGGGAGTCTGGAATCCAGGTTTCCTGAGGGCTCTGAGGAGGACTCGGCTCTCCGCTGGTCCCCTGGGTCCTGGAGGTGCTGCAATCCTTGGCATTCCTTGGCTTTCCCCAATCTCTGCTTTCATCTTCACATGGCGTTCTTCCTCTGTGCATGTCTGTGTCCCAGTTTCTCTCTTTATTAGGGCCACGCTCTACTCCAGTACAACCTCATGTTAGTTAATTACATCTATGACAACCTTATTTCCAAATAAGGTCATATTCTAAAGTACTAGGGGTTAGGACTTCGGCATGTGAATGTAAGGACACAGTTCCACCCATACCACTGTCCATTTCTGTTTTGAAATTTTGAGATCGCCAAACAATTTTTCGGGGTGTGGGGGTCAAGCTCAAGGGGACAGCGCTTGCCCAGCATGTGCGAGGCCCTGGATTGAATCTGTGGCTCCAAAACAAAAACCCTGTGGTCATGTTGCCCATTTAATAATTAATCAGCTTTCTGGTTACTAGACCGGTTCCTCGAGTGCCAAGAGCTCAGCAGTGCGAGTGCAGGAGAACATGCTGGAGAAGGGTGTCCCGCTGTGAGCTGGATTCTATTCACTCTCAAAGTCCACAGTGAGGAAGGATGGCTCAAATCAGTTTGGAGAGGCTGGTCACTTTGATATCACAAGGTGTGGGAGCTACAAAACGGTGCTTATTCCCCTACTAGGTCTTGCTGTGACTCGAGTGTATACTTCAAAAGTCCATGCATTGGAAATTTAATCCCTGAATTTATATGTTAATAGCAATGGAGGAGAGGCCTCCAGGAAGTTGTCTTAGTTACTCTCTCATCACTGAGACACGATACCCATCACTCACAACTCTAAGGCAGAAAGATTTATTTCGGCCCCCAGTTTATAGAGGTTTCAGTCCATAGTCAGCTGGCTCCTATGCAGGCTGATGTGGCAGAGGGGCCTGGCAGAGGAGGACAGCTCATGGCATTGCAGCGGGAAGCAAGAGAACCATTCAGGGAGAAGGAAGAGATATTCTTCCAGGCCACACCCCCAGAGACCCACCTCCTTCTCCAGCAGGCTTCATCTCCCAACATCACTCCTAGCTATAAAGTCGCCAGTGCCCTAATCCATGATGCACATCACACCCCCATGGTCCAGTCACCTCCCCAAAGCCCCACCATGAGGCTTTGGGTGCACATCCAGACAGACACCATCCCAGAAGTGATAGGATTAATTGAATCCATGAGGATAGAGGCCCCAGGAAGGCACTGGTGGCTTTAATCAGAGAGGAAAAGAGATCCTAGATGGCACCCTGTTTGGTCTTGCGTTGTGCCCCTGCCATGTTGTAGTGCAGGACAAGGCCTTCAGATGCCAAGTGGATGCCAGCACCATGCTCGCAGACTCCCAGCCTTCAGAACCAGGAGACAGTCAAATACTGTTCCTTGGGCCAGAGATGTAGCTCAGTGGCACAGAGCTTCCTGGCAATTGTGAGGTCCTGAGTTTGATTTCTGGTACCTCCTCTCGCCAACAAGACAAATACTGTTCCTCATCAATTACCTAACATTAACTGTTTTGTTACAGCAACAGAAATCAGACTAAGACACACTGTAGAATTGGTTGGCTTCTCCCTATGACATTGTGGAGTCTCTGTAGAACTGCAAGAGGGAGCATCACCTTTGAAGATTCAGAAAATTTCAGAAAAACAGAGAAACTAAGAAACATACCAAAGTGTATGTCTTGCTACCTAGCAATATCCACATCACACCTACTTTCTTGTTGTTGTTGTTGTTGTTTGGTACCAGGTATTGAACTCATAACCTTGCACTTAACAGGCAGGCGCTTATGCCACTGAGCTAACTCCCTAGCCATCACATGTACTTTCAAGGGTCCAGGACTAGCATCCTCAAAAAGGAAACTGTCATAATGTGTGACCTTATTAAAAGGAATCAGAATGCTGGGAGTGGTGGTGTACATGCATAATCCCAGGACTCAGGAGGCTGAGGCCAGGAGGATCACTGTGAGTTCAAGGCCAGTCTGAACTACATGTAGAGACCCTGTCTCAATAATAATAATAATGATAATAATAATAATAATAGAATAGAAATACTTGAGACACAAGCAAAGATTCCTGGTATTTTATAACTAATGATCCATTCTTTCCCAGGCATTCTGCAAAAGGTGAAGTTCTGAGAGCCAGGCTTAAAGACCTGAAGTAAATAAAGCTGCCAACCAAGGGAAACATCTACCTGCCTTAACTGTGCTAACAGTACAGCCCCAATTGATGCCTTTTGTTCTGGGAGCCTCCACCAAGAAGAAACATCCTGATTTCAATTTATTTTATTTTTTAAAACAAGACGTGTATTTAAACAACAAGACACTTGACTTAAAGGGGAAAACCAGGATTCTTTTTTTTTTTAAAGAATAATTTTCCGGGGGCTGGGGATTTAGCTCAGTGGCATAAACACTTGCCTTGTAAGCAAGCGGTTGTGAGTTTGATCCCTGGTACAGATTAAAAAAAAAAAAGTTAAAAGAATAATTTTCCCTACATATAACAGTTACATACAAAAAGTTACAAAATTGTCTTTGGTTTTACAATGATAAATGAAAAACATTAAGATTCCCCAATCAAACAAGATATATAAGGATTTTTATGTTGTTTTTTCTGTTAAAACAGTGAGAACAAAATAACTTTACTGGAATATAAAGATAAGAGCTGATGAGCATGCCACTAATGGAGAAAGGGGACCATTTTCACAGAACCAGTAATTCCCCATCTCATCTCCATTTAATGTCAATCAAAACATATTATTGGCCATTTAGTAAAAAAAAAAAAAAAGGCAATATGCTTGTGCATATACACCAGATACTTTATGTACAATAAAGGAATGGGGAAGGGGTAAATGAAAGGATAGAGAAAGCTGTACTGTAGTAGTCAGGATGTGGTGGAACCAGATTGCAGTGCTCTGGTTGAGAATGTATGCTTGATCTATCAGCACAGAGTTCTGGAGTAGAGTTGTTACAGGTTCCTTTTCAGTAGACACCTCCTGTCTGCTGCTGGAACACATCAACTATATCTTCATCCTACAACTGTGCAGCTGTGTCTGTTTCATTGATTGGCTGTCCATCAAATCAGAATCTGATCTGCCTCATTGAAAAACCCTGTCGTTCACAGTAGGCTGTCATTAGCTTACTAAGGGATGTGTGCCTCTTACTATTAAACTGCACTGCAGAACCATCCTGCCCTGCCACCTTCAAATTAATATGATCATTCTTCTCGGTCTTGACTCCTTCCTTGGGCCTTTCGTTGGCCACAGCAAGTTCCCAAGTCTTCTTAGCTGCCATGCATATTGATTTCAATTTAAATATTCTTGCTTACTATATCCTTTCCTAGCTCCATCAAGCATCTTTCAGGTTCTATGTCCTTGAGAAAAAATACAGGGGTAAGATTTAACTGGAAATTCTTAGAAACTTAAAACATTGCCACAAACAAGGAAAAATGTTTCCTTAGATTATCTTAGTCCTTTTATCAATCCATAGGTTCAGTGATGGTCACTTTAGCTATGTAACGAGAGCTTTGTGGGCTGTTAGCATTGACTGTAAGCTCAACAGCTTTAGATCCAGGCCAGATATCTTTGAAACTCAACCCATAACAGCCAACACCTGAGTGCACTGAGATTCCCAGACCCTAGGGTGGACCCAGAAATGTAATCTCGCAAAACTGAAATGCAGTAGAAACTCTCAGCAGAGCACTGCCTAACACCTCTCTGGATTAACCGCAGATCTCTGTCCCTTTCTGACAGGCCCTGCTCCCCATTCCACCCTCCCTGGGTGCTAGAAGGCTGCTCAGGAACATGGTAGTTTTCAAACTGCAGGTCGCTGGACAGATTTACTGGGGTGAAATAAATTCACTGGGTCATGACCAGCATTATAAAAATGAAGCAACAGTACAGTTCAGCTGAGTCACTTGTTTAGACTCTGTTATTTGTTCTAAATCATGCTTATGCCTATTAGTTAAAACAATGAAATGTGAGCACAAAAAATCCCTCGAACCAAAAAAACCTCAGATCAGGAAAATAAAGTTAAGTGCTTTGGGAAGACTATAAAAGGTTCCTAAAATATAAACAAGAAAAACTGCTGACAATTTAGTCATGGGCTAGAAAACTATAAGATTGTGAAAATAACCTTCAAAGGCAAAAAGAACTGCATGTTGATACTGTGGTTGTTTTCTCACTATAGGAAAACAACGCATAGAAATGATAAACCTATCGCTTCTCGGCCTTTTGGCTAAGATCAAGTGTAGAAATGATAAACCTAGAGTGAGAAGAGTGGGGCTAATCTATGAAAAAAAAAGGAATTTCAGATGACTGAAAAGGAATTTAAGATGACTGACACACCGAACCTGACATCTACTGATTGGGAATGAATGTACAATTACGTGGCTTATGCAAAAATAAAAATTTGGTGGTATGTATGTTTTATAAATCTCAATCATACCTGATTGAAGTACTTTTCTAGAGTACTTGTATTTGAAGTACTTTTCTAGAGTAACTCAGTAACACATACAAAGTAGGTATACATAGTAAGTATTCCAAGTGTAGAAAAGATCAAACAGTATAAAGCAGGAGGGGAAAATCACTCATCATCTCACTACAATGAGGCATCAACTATAGCACATGGTGTGTTCTCATCTGGTGTTTTTGTACTTTACATAGTACTCCACGGCGGTGGGGTGGCAAACCAAAGGCGCATGCCCTGCAGCAGGCACAGGGAACAGCCTTGCTTCGGATAACAGGGGTACACTCAGCTAGGAACTCAGCAGTGCGTTAATCCGCTGATGAGCATAGTAGCCCGTTGTGATCAATCCAATCACCTCCCTAAAGCCCCATCTCTGAATGCATCAGACTTTGGGGGACATTTTAGCTACAAAGCATAACAGAGGTGGAGCCACACAAAAGGTAATTAGGTCATGAGGGTCCTGTCCGTATTAATGATTATTGTTCTCATGGGGGAGTGGATACCATAAAGAGTGGCTTTGCTGTCAGAGTGGTTTACCCCTCTCTCACTCCCTTACTCTCATCCTCTTCTGCCTTTTGCCCTCCTCCTGGGGATGGCACAGCATGTGGGCCCTTACCAGATGCCTGCATCATGCTCCTGGTCTTCTCAGCCTCTGGGACCATGAGTCAAATTTCTTTATAAGTTATGAAGGCTCAAGAATACTGTTCCAGCAACACAACACATGCTAAGACACTAGATAAACTCTACTTTAAAAGTTTCATTCAGTCCTGTAGTCAAACTTGTGAGGGTATTATTTTTATCACTCCATTTTACAGTCACACACAATGTAGTAAGAAGATTAAATGACATTCAGAAAGTCCTAAAACTAATTAGTCAAACTCTGCCACCAGAGTCAGGCTCTCAATGCAGTCTTCTAGGAGAAGCCCAAAGGCCCAAGGAGACGCACAAAGAAAGGGCGCACGTCCAGTCGAGTGTTAGTGAAACATGTCTGAGTTTGTACCCTGGAATTGGGAGCAGAGGATAATAGACAAGAAGGAGAACAAACACAGTGAGTATCTGTTCTTAAGCACCCAGGGGCTCAGCCTGGGCAGGGCGGGCACGGAAGGCCAGGCTGGTGTGGAGCGCTCCCATGGCTCGGCACTGAGTGGTTGTCTTAGTCACTTTTCTCTTCGCTGAGGCAAAGTACCTGACAGTTTAAGGGAGAGGAGGTTTATCTTGGCTCACATTTCAGCCCATAGTTGGCGGGCTCCAAGGCAAGAGGCATGGCAGCGGGGCAGTGAAGTGTGGAGCAGGGAGGGAAGCAAACACTTCCCACCAGACCCCACTTCCTAACACAAGTCAGCCCTAGCCCCCAAAACCCCATCACCTCCCCCCGAAGCCCTGCCTATGAACACATGAAGGGACACCTAGAGCCCTGGTCCTGTGGCCCCTTGTCCTACTAAGCACCGACCAGCTGTCCCCAGGAGTCCCCAGAGGGCAGCTGAGGAATCTGCTGAACTGCGTGCACCCCAGCCTGGTCCTCAGCTCTGTGGGCCCGGGCTACACGCTTGGCTTATGGAGACCCCCTCTGAGTCTGAATCTTCCTTTGACCCCCAGGGAGCTGCAGGCAGTGATGTCTGGGCCTCAGTACCTGGGTTTGCTGTTTGTAGACCAAAAATCTTCACAAATAGCATGTGGCATGAGTGGACGGGGCCCTTCTGCAAGCTTCTCACTCAGGACCAGGAAAGTGGTGGCATGTGTGGCCCTAGCAGCTGCGCCTTCCCTTGGGAGTCCTCAAGACTTCACTAGAAAGCCAGGCACAGTGACACAGGCCTGTAATCCCTGTGAACAGGAGGTTGAGACAGGAGGATCTGGAGTTCAGGCCAGTCTAGGCTACACAGAAAGTTCAAGGACAGCCTGGACCAGGTAGCTCCACCCCCACCTCGGAAAACGGGAAAGAAAGAAGTCTTTGCTAGACAGCAGTAGAGTCACTGTGTCATTTTAAGGAGAGGAGATTAGAACCCCAACATTCTGATCTGACCAAAACACTAAATCCTGTGTGTGTGATGGGAGTGGGGTAGTAGGAACATCAGATCTGGAATAGATGATGTAAGTCCAGGCTCACCTCTGGCCAACTCTGGGAGGCAGGCGAACAGAGCAGTCACTGAAACTCTTCCAGCACATTTCATGTCTAAAATGGAATACTAGTCCCTTCCCTCAGGGTTGTTGTAAGGGGAAATTGAGATAATGCATGTGATAATGTAAACTACTAAATACCATACAAATGTAAGCTATTAGCTCTTCAGAGATACAGGGTCCAAAGGAGAAAAAGAAATGTGATAATTTAATCCTGACTCCCCAACAAGACCACAGTGAAAGCTGCATTTTCTGACGCTGTTGCAGCAGGGCCTTGGGAGAGACCCCTAGACTCTCACCAACTGGGACATCTGCAGTTTAGCGTCATTTAAAAAGAGCTTGTGTCTGCACATCCAAGAGGAGGGGATGTTACAAATCCGAGATTAGGTGTCAAAATAATGAGAAAGGAGATGACTGGAAATCATCTAGTTAAACCAAGTCAGGCAGATCTCTGTTGCTCCTCAGGCCTTAGGAGGTCAGCACTGCCATGAAAGGCCCTTGATGGCCAGGCCCACCTTTATCTATGTGAGGGCCACTCTCTCCTCTGGCTTCCCAGTGCTTCCCGTCCTTGTCCACAAGGCCATCAGTAGCTCTCAGTCCTGCTAGAGGCCCCCATCCACAGACATATTCAGATGTCAGGTGACAGCGGTACAGGTGACTGTAACTGTTCTCCTGTCCCCTTCTCCAGCTGCCAGCTCCTGCTCCTTTCTGTGTCTCTCCAGACCAAGTAAACAGCACAGCCCACGTCACGGAGGAGCCTGCACACCCTCATCTCCCGCCCTCCTCTGCTTCAGCGTCAGGTCTCCTGCCTTCCCTGCCCCAAGCCACATCCTGCCTGGTCTGTCACCTTCTGCCCTCATCTGCCCACACAAACAGCTTGTACCAAAGTCTCTAACGTCTTTCCTTGGGTCAAGCCCTCTCGATGGCTAATTTTTATTATTTTTCTGAACATTTAACATTGCTTACCAAACCCTCCTTTCCTGACATTGTGCTCTCTCGGGTGCTGTTTCCCCGATTTCTCAGACTTTCCTCTCAGCCTCCTTCTTAGCGCTCCTTCCCCTTCCTTACTTTATTAAAGGTTAACCCCTTGCAGATGACCCACTTGTTCATCAACCAATGAACAGACAAACTGGTAGATCTACATCGGCCATAGAAAGGAAAACAGTACAAATACAGATGACAACGTGAAAACCTAAAAATATTATGAAATGTTTCTGGCTGTATAAATGAAATGTAAATGTGTACTTATGAATGCAAAAGAGAAAAAAAAAAGCCAGGCTTACGAGGCCACATATTATATCATTGCATTTATACCAGATGTCTGGATTAGGCAAGTCGGTACAGACAGAAACAGATCCGTGGTTGCTAGGGCTGGGCAAGGCACGGGGAGGTTAACTGTTACAGAATTTCCTGTTGGAGTGGTGAAGTTATTCAAGAACTAGACAGTGGTGATAATTGTAAAACACTAAGCACATGCTAAATGCCACTGAATTGTGTACTTTAAAAGATTGAATATGGTGATTGTTTTTTTTTTCAGCACTGGAGATTGAACCTGGGGCCTTCAATGAGTTATATTTTTAGCCTCCTACCCCCGGCCTTTTTTTTTTTTTTTTTTAGACAAGGTCTTACTAAATTGTTAACTTGCCCAAGCTGAGCTCAAACTTGTGGTCCTCCTGCTTCAGCCTCCCAGAGTAGCTTGTATTACGGGCATGCACCATCACATCCAGCTAGCATGGTGATTCTTATGTGAATTTTACTACAGTACAAAATGTACCTTATTTTATTGAAAAAAAAAAAAAGCATGGATGAGGTCACCTGTGCCTGCTACTACCCTAGGACTCTCAGCTCCATTTCTCAAGCCCTGGGTCCTGAATTCCATGTCACCAGGTCTAAGGAGCAGACATCCCCAAGAGGGTCACAGATGCCTCCAGCTCATCATGTGAGTGACCAAATGTGTCCCCTACCCTCAAATCCTGCCCTTCCTCCATTATTCCTGCCCTTGTGTATGGTAACTGCTACCTACGCCAGAAACCAGGGCCATTGTTGGCCACTCTTCCTCCTCCCCACACAGGTCCGATGGTCTTGGGTGTGTTATCTCCCTGGACCTCGGTGTGCCGCCTTGCTTAGCTCTCTCGTTTGGATGCTGCATTTAGTAGTAACCACTTCCTCCTTCAGTCCCGAAGCTTCTAACCTGAATCCTCAGTGCAGCCACCAGCATGGCTGAGGCACAGATCTGTTCATGTCACTCCAGGGCTTCCCATTGTCACTGGGATGAGGTCCAAGCTTCCCTGCTTGTGTCTTCCGGTTCTCTGGGGCCTGGCCCTACCAGGCGCCTCCAGCCACAGTAGAACCTTACCTGTCCAGCCGGTGTCCGGGGGATCTAGGTGTGTGTCACTTAGCATCTTCATCTGCTTTAGGCCTGCTGAAGACAAAATAGCAACAAATTTAGTACAAAGATCTTCACTGGCTTTAATTTGCCAGCCTAGAATTGGGCAGAACTTCAGCCTAGTGCCTCAGTGAGCAGAGCAGAGAAATTTGGTTTATAACAAAGACTGAGGGGAGCAGAAACAGAAAATGACATGTAGGATGGTTACTTCAAAGGCACGTTGCAGGACTAAAGCAAAGGGAACCTTTTACCATGCTGGCTAGAACTTGCATTTCACTATCATTTCTCTCTGTTCTGATTTCTCAGAAAGTCAGGTAAGTACTTAGTTTCAGCTCGGTGATGAGGAACTTCAGCAGAAGTGACTCTGATTTGTTTTGGCCATCTGAGCCTACTGCAGGCCCTCAGTCCAAACTAGTGGTTCCATCAGGTTTGATGGCATGTGCCTATAATCCCAGAATGCAGGAGGCTGAAGCAGGAGGATCACTGAGAATTTGAGATCAGCATAAACTAAATAGCAAGACTTTGTCTCAAAAAATATATAAACAAACAAGTGAAACCAGTGCCTGATAGAAATTTTATTCGACAATCTTTGATGCTGAAAGACTTGCATCTTGACAATGAGCAGTAACCAAGCAAGAGATTGTACTTTTGTCTGTGCTTTCACGCTGACAGTAAGAAAATCCCAACATTCTTGAAAGAAAGCCCAGTGGGAAGGAAAGAGTTCTCATGCCCTTCTGTCCTGCGATTAAGACAGAGCAAGAACTGCCTTCGGATATTTGGTTGTACATACACAGTGGAGAGGGCCACAAATGTTACTTGGTGGCAATAAATTGCCAATTTAATTGTCTATTAATGTCCTGAAAACTGTAAGGCATTTGATATTTTCTCTGAGAAAACATCCTTAAATTGTCAGCAGTCTCCCCTGTGTCCTAATTACCGGGTCACTAACTGTTTTTGGTTCCATTTCTTTTTTGCACAAAATGTGTCCCTTGGCATTGGCTGATCACAGTTATCATTTTTTAATAGCTAAATTTGATGGATTTACAAAGAGTTTCCCCAAAGCCACTGGCCATTCGGGCCTCATGCATCAGTGTGAGACAAATGTGAGCCAAGTAATTTTGTCCGGGCCATTTGTCAGCACCTCGGAGGAGAAGGTGTTGGCGGCACAGGGCGGTGACCAAACTAGTGAGTTTGAATTCAGCTATTCTTCCTTCTAAGGATGAAAACTCATGGCGTTCTCCATAATTACCTTTAAACGTCATAGTTTTTTAAATTAAGAAAAACGAGATAGTTTAATTTGTATTACCGTAATCCTTGGCTTACCATTTGGAAGGTAGGGTAGCACCAAAGAGCCAGAGATTTAGTGTGCAGTGGAAATAGTCATAGTTAACAATCCACACGCCTTCCTATATGCCAGTCCTTATTCAGTGTGTTTTGTGTATACTGACTCCTTTAATTTCCGAAACTCTACGTCATAGTCATTGTTATTTCTCTCATTTTTTTTCCTCAGAGAAAACACCTCAAAATCATCAGCAGATGGGGAACTGAGGTACACAGAGTGTTACTAAGGTTACACAGCCAGGCAGCCTGCACGCAGAGCCCATGCCCTGGAAACCAGTCACCCTCACCGGAAGTCGCAGGTCTCCATCATCACCAGCACATCCGTGCTGAGAACTAGGATAGGTGATGGGTGTACGGCTGCCTCACCTGCCTCCACCTGTGATCCTTGCAGTCAACCCTCCCAGAAGCGCCTTTACTATTATTCCTCATTTCAGAGAAAGCTTGGGCTTCCGCAGAACAAATTGTCCAAAGTCATGAACTCTGAAATGCAGGAGCCAGGGCAGGAGCCCTGCTGGACCCTTCCATTGGGAGAGGTGCTCATAAGGCCAGGGCCTGCTGCAGGCCCTCAGTGACAGGAGCAACATCCAGCAGGCACACTTAGAGGCCCCTGGAGGCCCTCAGCAGAATGATCGGGTTTGGGCCTGGGACAGCAGGGTCTGGAAAATACACACGGGGCCTGGAGTCTTATGCTGACAGGAAGTAAAGTAGTGTGCAAACAAGCACACATTTACACAATGCAAATCACAGAAGGGGGGGGTCGTGTGCAAAGATCATAGGATCAAGGCTGAAAAGCTTCAGTGTCCAAAACTAGGATAATTTGAGCAATAAAATAATGACAGCATAGGATTAAAAAGAAAAACATACAAATCCATCAGTGCATACTGATATAAATAATTAACTGAATAAATAAATAAATACACGACTAGGAGAGACAGATTGCCCTTATGGAAGACAGTTCTTCTATTCTTATGTAACATAAAATTGTTCTTATGTTCTTATGAAGGAGCCCAAATATAAAAGTAGAAGAATGAAAAGATCAGAAAGTCACCATTTGAGCCAGGTGTGGTGGCACATGCTTGTAATCCCAGCATTCAGGAGATAGAAGCAGGAGGATCACTGCGAGTTGGAGGCCAGCCTACTACATAGCAAGATCCCGTCTCAAAAAAACCAAATAAATTTAATTTTAAAAAAAGAAAATCACCATTTGAACTCCATAGTAATAATAACTGCCATAGGACAGGTTCACCGATGTCTGCTAAATGCAGTAGATAAAACTACAAGGAGAAACAGAACCTTTGTGTAGTCTCAAAGTACCTATCCAAAAATAGTAGTTAATAGCCTGGTGTGGTGGTCCATAGCTATAATCCTAATACTTAGGAGGCTGAGCCAGGAGGATCTCCTCAAATTCAAGGCCATTCTGGGTTACATAGTGAGTTCAAGATCAGTCTGAATTACAAAGTGAGACACTGTCTCAAAAACCCCACAAATCCAAAACTATTAGTTACTATGGTAGTTTTAATGTCTAAAAAAATCCTTTGATACTGGGTCTTCCAGAGAAGGAAGGACATTCCTTCCCCTGCCCATCCCAAGTATGGGCTGAACTTAATGACTTACTTCTAACAGATAGAATATGTAAAAGTAAAGTGATAACCTCAGAGTAACCTCTGAGTAAAGTAATAACCTCAGAGTGAAACCTGGCAGACACCACCTAACCCAGTGACAAAGGTCAACGTCAGCTGTCTGTCATGGTGGTGTCGTGCCCTGCTGATACGGTGTCATGAAAAAGGGACATCCCCTGTCCTTCCCCCACGTGGTCAGGGACATAAACACCCCACAAACCCTAACCAAAGGGAAGGGTTTGCTATTCTACAAAATAACTGACTAGAACTTTTGCAAAGTCTCAAGAAACACAAGGAAAGCTTGCAAAACTGCCACCAACAGGAGATGACTAAGGAAGCACGACGAGACGGCATATTCTGTGACATCCTGGATTGGTTTCTGGTGCAGGAAGAAACATATTAGTGGGAGAACTGGTGAAATCTAAATGAAGTCTGTATGTTATAACTTGTCATCTCCTGTCCGTGTTAATCTCTTAGTTGGTATCACTGAGCCCTGGTGATGCAAGCAGAGAACATCAGGGGAAGATGGGGAGGCTCTGAGGACTCTGAAGGCTTTCAGCAGGGACACCCAGAAGTGGTGGACAGCTGGCATCTGTCACTTGCACTCTGACTGCCCTAGGTTTCCACTGCACCACAGAGTCAGGATTTTTCTCTATTAGCGTTAGCAACCTAGGGGAGGGAAATAGAAAAAGCAGGTACTGACTGGGGTTGGGAGTGGCAGAGCAACGTGGACAGAGGTCTGCCTGATGGTTACAGCTCAGAAAATCACTGGGGCGTTTCAGTCTCAGCAAAAAAAGTTGCTATTAACATGCATAAGTAAAATAAACATGATGCTAAAACCCAGAAGAACATCTTCTAAAGAGCAGGAAAAGAAAATAAAGCATCTTCTGACATTTAAAATAAACTCAGAAAAAAGTAAACTCAGAAAATCAGAATAAAATATAGATTGTAGTTAATACGTCATGATGGCCTCATTAATTGTATCAAGCGTCCCATGCTCCTGTGAGCTATTAATAAGAGGGAATGTTGGATGTAGGGTATATGGGAAGTCTCTATGCTATTTGCTCCATTTTTCTCTATGCTAAAATTATTTTGTTCTAAAAATAGTGTATTCATAGCAAAAAATAAAAATTGGCCCCACCCGTGTAAAGCGTAGCACAGAGACTCCCTGACCGCTGAGCAGAGCTGCACCCAAGGGACCGGTGAGGGGCCTACAGAGAAGGCAGCGTGTGGCAGAAACAAGAGCCACTGAGGACAGACATGAGGGGAGACACTGTCCTTACAGGAGAGCGGAGAGGAAAGGGAGTAGGATGACAAAGGGAAGTCCTGTGCCCCGAGGACCCTCCCTACCATGACCTCTCGCCCAAGTCCTTGCTTCTTAGCCTGTCTGCTGCCTTCCTGCACCTGCTGCCTTCTCCCTGGCCGCATGATCATGCCGGACACTCTGCCCCTCTGGAACGGCCCTCAGCTCTTTCCCATCCTGCCTCTGACTCCCCTCTAGGCCATGGGTCACAAGGGGAGGAGCTCACTGGCTGTGTCTCTACAGCCCCATCCCACTGTCGCCTGGGTACCAGCCCTGCTCTTTACCCACTGGGACAGCAACTGAAACTGACTTGTTATGCTTATTGTCTGTTTTTTCAACTCAGTCTTTTTGTTTTTTTCTTTAAATTCTGAAAATGAACTAGGCGTGGTGGCACACACCTGTAATTTTATCTCTGGAAGGCTGAGGCAGGAGGATTTCAAATTTGAACCTAGCCTGGTCAGTTCAAATCATAAGACTCGCTCAAAAAGTAAAAAAGGGAGGCAAGGTTTGGTGACACATACCTGAATCCCAGCACTTGGGAGGCTGAGGCATGAGGATCATCATGAGTTCAAGGCCAGCCTAAACTACATAGCAAGATCCTGTCTCAAAAAAACCACAAACTAAATAAATAAGTAAATAAATTTTGAGACAGGTCTTACTAAATTACTAAATTGGCCAGGCTGGGCTCAAACTGACAGTCTTCCTGATTCAGCATCCCAGAAAGCTGGGATTACAGACATGAGCCACCCTGTCCTGCTATCGTCTATTTTTCTTCCTCTTTAGAACATGCACTCCAGGAGGGCAGCGATTCTGTATGCTTAGCTCACCACAGCGGCACCTCACACACATTTGTTAAATGAATGCAGGCCCATTATCTACCCGATTCCGTATGGTTGTTGATAGCTGTGTGCACACTTAAAATTGGTCTAGTGAAACTTAAAGACTGAATTTTAAATATAAATATACACAGCCACTGGGGCTAGTGACCACGATGCTGCCTAAGTGAATTCATTCGCTCTTAAAGTTCACTGTGACCCGCAGAGGTGGAGAAAGTTGCTCCAGGCTGAAGCAGCAAGTAACTGGCTGGTGCTGGTGGTTTCCCCTGCCCTGGGGAACTGGGCTGCTGAGTTTTCCGATTGTCTCTGGGCTGGCAAATGTGGGATGCACGTCCTGCATGGAAATGTTTGCATTTTGTGCAATCAGAGTTGCAGTGTGCTCGCCAGGCCCTTCCAACTGTGCAGCTTGTGAGAAAGAGCTCTGGCCCTGGGCCAAGGGAGTCTCCAGCTGCCGACCGACCCTGCCTGGAAAGTCAACTTGGAAGGGACGCAAATGTCCTAATCCTCTTCCAAACCACTCTAAGTAGGTTTATCCAGTGACCTGTAAAACCAAATTAGTAAAGGGACACTTTAATTCCAGCTCGTTAGAGAGCTTCTAAAATCTTTGAGAAAGCCAACGCAGCAAATTCAGTGCAGGGGAGTAGTGAAATACATCCCATTTTCAAAAGTGAAATGTCCTTGCTTTTTCCCCTGAGTTCTTGCACCCACGTGATTCAGCAAGCAGACTTTACTGGGGCAGCAGTTGCAAAGATCCCCAGGGAAAGTGGGAAGGGAGCTCTCAGAATGAGAAAGCTACGGTGGCCCAGTGAGGTCAAGTGAGTTTTCTCCAAGTTCTGCCAAGTCCAGTCCCAGCTCTGATCTGCTGACTCTAGCGGGGACCATCTGCACTGTTGCTCTGCCTACCTCTGGAGCTGGCTTATTGCACAATCTCAGGAAATAGTCCATATGAAATCCTGGCCCACAGAGTGTACATGTTCTGGTTTTTATTCTGCAACTTTTTTTTATAATGCGTGTTTTCCTTTCCCATAATGTCATCTGGAAGCAATTCCTCCCAACAGCTGGATTTGCTTTCACAATTGGTAAACACATAAAATGGAAGGCCAAGGGAGATTCGAGACTCACCAGAGGAGCCTTGCCCCACCCGCTTGGCTCGCCTTCTGAGGCTTATCTTGGGTCTCCGCACAGACTTCATCAAAACTGAGAATGTCTTCAAACAGGCGGCCCACATTTCATTCCCTCCTTCAGAGGGTCAACATGTTCTTTGGGGGAGAAATTTTCAGAATACTTTACAGATAAAATTGATCAGATGCAGGCCAGATTGCCAGCTGCCAAGATGTGTGTGCTTCTCGTGGAGGCCAGCAGAGCAGCGTCTTCCCAGTGTTCCCACTGCCGTACAGTCAGGACCTCCAGGTCTCTGGGGGCCTCCCTGAGAGCCGCACCTTCCAGTGCCAGCACCACTTGAGCCCACAAAGAGAAGACACAGCCCAGAGGGCACTAAAGGGTCATCAAGAAAGACGGCTGGCCCCCAGGCATGCTGCATATTCAAGCAGAAACACTGGCTGGGCTCTGGAAAGTGCCCAGGCAAGAGCACAGCTGTCTTTGCCTGCAGGGTCTTTGGGGACCACTGCTCTGGGGGCTCAGCAACATGACCAGATCTGGCCCCGTGTAAGCTGTAGTACAGCATGGGGGACAAAGCTCAGGCCCCAGGGTCTCCCTTTTTGATCAAAGTTTCTGGTACACAGGAAACCAGCTGAGCACATGGCTGAACTCTCACAGGGCCATGAATACCCAGGCCGGCTGCACAAACAAGCACAGTGCCATGTGGTCCTCTTTGGGGTGGGTGGGAAGCTGTAGGTAGCCAGGGGGGCCTCCAAGCCTGCAAAGCTCTCCAGGTAGAGATGGGCATCCTACCCACTGGACAAACAAAAGGGGCCAAGCCCCTGGGAGACCCCAAGGAAGATGACTGCCCGCCCTCAGCACAAGCCCCCTGCACCTTTTTGTCTAGCTCCAGTGTCTCTCTCTCTCCCGACTCTGGCCTAGTGGAAGGTTTATGTTGTTCAGAACCAGGGAAAAAAATATGTCCCAACCCTACCCCCCATCTTGTGGTCTCTTGCCTGGAATCCTGGAAATCCATGGGTTTCTGGTTGCATTCCAGGGCTCATTCCTCAGAC
>PVJX010029592.1:0-22776 GCA_004027295.1 Dolichotis patagonum | reverse complement strand
GGGGTTGCTGAGAAATCTAGCAAGCAGCCTGCCGCCCAGGTAAGTAGCAGTGGTCTGGCAAGCCGTGGCCACCCCAGGGCAAGAAGCAACAGCAATTCCTGAGATCTGTGCCATGCTAGAACTTAGGGCGCTGAGAAATCCAGCAACCAGCCTGCCACCTACTGGCCCACGGGCTGAGAATCAAGCATGCCACCCCAACCCCATTAGCAAGCAGAAGCCAGGGATCTGAGCATGGGAGGTTGACCATATGTAATATAGAAAATAAGAGGGATTTTTTTCTACTGTCTCTGAAGGCAAATATTTTTATTGCCGTTTTGCTTTGTCCTGATTAATGGTATTGCTCTACTCAATATTCTGTTTTGATAAGTTCTATAATATTCTGTATTTCTTTTGATTTTGCTATACCTGATTGAAAGAACAACTATTGTGAAGATAACAAGATATACAATGGTACCTATTACTGCTATATCCGTAACCTGCTGTGAAGTTCTGTACCAATTTCACTACACTGTTTCAGTTGGCTTTATGCCATCCTGTTCTATTGTATATTACTACCTCTAAGTTAATAAAAAATTAAATAAAAAACAATAGAACATGAGAAAACAAGGCAACAAAATACCTCCAAAAACTCCCAACCCCACCAAAGCTGATCCATGTGACATGGATGAGAAGAAACTCAAAAACACAACAACAGAATTATATAAGGTGATTAAAAAGGAAATAACAACAACAAAACAGATCAGTAAGGTACTGAGCAAACTGAAACATGATATAACTAAACAGATAATAGACTTAAAAAGCAAAACGAGGACAAGAAAGTGCTCAAAGGGTATAATTGCATGTATGTTTAAGTTTGTAGAATTGATAACTGTATTACTGTTTGTGTTGGATCATTGAACAGAACTATTTTCAGCCTCACTGTTTGAATGTCCACTTTGTATGCTTTAATTTTGTAACATGAACAAATATTTCTAAGAGGACAATATGTAATTTATCAACTAGTGATTTCTGTTTTTTTTTTAATTTTGTAATAATACAAAATACATTTCTTTAAATAAAAAAAATGCAAAAAGACAAAAGATAACAAGCATTCTTATAGACTGTTGGTAGTTCGGCAAACTAATATAGCCATTGTGGGAAATAATAAGAAAGTTCCTCAAAAAATAGAACTATCATATAATCAAGCATTTTCACTTTTGAATATTTATGCAAAGGAAATGAAAGTGGTCTGCAGGAGAGAAATAACTCCTCCTCCTCCTCCTCCTCCTTCTTCTTCTCTTCCTCCTCCTCCTTCTTCCTCCTCTTCTTCTTCTCCCCTTATTCTCTTTCTCCTTCTCCTTCTCCTCATTCTCCTTTTTCTCCTCCTCTTGCTCCTCCTCATCCTCCCCCTTCTCTTCTTCCATCTCTTTCTTATTCTTTTTGCATCATTGTTCTCAGAGGGTAGGGCAAAGAATCATCATAAAATTTCTATTTATGGATGAATCAATGAAGAAAATGTGATGTATATGTGTCATATTCAGCCTTAAAAATAATACTTTTACCACATTTATGACAATATAGGAAAATATGGAGGGAATAGTGCTAAGTAAAATAAACCCAGATCAGAAAGTGAAATGATGTTTGATCTCACTCATGTGAAACCTAAAAGAGCTGAATTCACAGACAAAAACAGAATACTGGTTGTCAGTCTGAGGAAATTCTGATCAAAGATACAAAGCTTTAGTTTGAAGATGACTAAGTTGTGAAAACCTAGTGTTCAATACAATGAAAAGTAATATACATTTGGAAAATTGCTAAGAAATTAAATCTTTATTGTTCTCAAAACAAAACAAAAACAACACTAAGTGCCTAAAGTGATGGATACTGTTATCGACATGACTTAATCTATTATTTCACAATGTATACATATTAGTAGTGTCACATTGCATAATGCAAATATAAATTTTTAATTGCCAGTTGTACTGCAATAAAACTGAAAAAAGAAAATTACATCATATGTGCTAACACCTACAGTCAAAATGTAAATACTCTTGGAAGGAAAAATAAATAGAACTATTAATCATTAGTCACACATGTAAACAGACATATCAAGTGCTAATGTGCAGGGTGTGTCAACTGGAATCCTATTGATAGAGAGTAGATTCAAAGTGCTGAGTGTTGTACCTTAAACAGATACAGCAAGGAGTTATAACCTTATAAAAAGAGAAAGTGTGTCTTTAATGTCCATTCAACAGGCAGTGATTATTAAGGCTCTACTTTACATTTCAGCCAAATAAAACTTGCCACAAAATCTGATTTTAAAATTTATTTGTCAGCTTCACTTTCCACAATTTTCCTGTCAACTACCTTTTCACCTTATTGAAATCATATTTTTGCAGAAGTACTTTGAAAACACATTATTCTGCCTATTCGTAAAATGATTTTACCACTAATATTTAAATATTCACAAAGTCAGCTTTTCCCCAGCTAAACAAGCAGTGATATTTGAAGACAGGAAATTTAATACAGGACCCATTTAGTATCTGAATGGCTTCTGGGTATCTTTTTATATTACTTTAAATTGTCTGCATGCCTGATTCATCTTAAGACATTTTCTATTCCCATTTTTTTTCTTTAGTTCATTTTAGTGAACCAAAATATCTTTGTAAAATTGAGCACATCATTTTTCCAGGAGAAGAAATCATACAACATTTTTTTCCAGAAAAAAATATTCCTTATAGTTCCAGAAGTCAAAAAATAAAGATATTTATGTATGATACCTGTCTAAAGAAGCTGGAAGTCCTCTTTCCTATCTGTTGTCAGGTATGTTGTCATGGCTCCTTCCATGTCCTGAATCCACTCTGAACATTTACCTTTCACAGTTATTCTGACTCAGAAGAGTTATACATCTCATGGCTCCAGATCCAGTGAATTAAGTAACTGCACCTACCCTGATACTGTTGCTGGCCTTGTTTCCTTTGGCTGGGACTCAGGAGCAACACTCACCATAGTTTCACAACAGTTTTGATTACCAGAAAGAACTTACAGAACTGTTTCAGAAAGGGGCAAGAAGGATAGGATAAGTATGTCCAAAACAAAGGGTAGGATTCTGAGTAAAGACAATTTTGCTTTCACTGAATTGCTTTTTTAGAATCTAAACATTCACCATATATGATATTTCAATCACAACTTGTATTTATGCAGCATTAATGTTGCTTGATTTTATGTTATTTCTATTTTTAGGTTTTTGAGGAACTTCCATTCTGTTTTAAATTGTGAGCACACGAGTTTAGATTCTCACAGCTCTTTATCATATAAAATTAACTATCACAAGTCCATCACTTCTCAGTGGAATTTCAACTCCTTAGCTATACATAAACTTTAAATAGTGAAAAAGAGCAAAGTGATAATCCCTCTCAACTTGCCATAATGTTAGGTAGAACCAAAACAATGGTAAAACCTTCCCAAAATAGAAAATGGGGTGCTCTTCTAGAGAATGTCCTCCTCAGTTTATGACCACTTTCAAGACAGCAACTTCAAAACCAAAAAAGGAAGGAACTAGGTGAATACAGAATTGCAAGGGAAGAGTTGGGGCACTAAATAAAAAAATAAAAAACTGAAAAAGTGATTCAGCTACTATTTTACATGTCATTTTGAAGCTATCATGATGGTCTATTCCTTTAAGTCCAAACAAATCATCTTGCCCTGTAGAAGTACACATGAAAATATATAGGACTTTCACATTCAGGTATAATCCTGAGTATCAAATAGCTTACTCTAGAAAATCTCCTGAAATTTTTAAAACTTGTAAGACAAAAAGGATTAAAATACTTCAAGCAAATGCTAAAGTTAATTGTTTTGAAGACTATACAACTATCCTAAAATTATTATTGCAGCATTTTATTCAATGATCAGTTCGAAAGTTGTGGTGGTTGGAAAACTGGTGGTCAACCTGTAACGCCAACTGAACTGAATCAGCATGGTGCAGAGCATAGGTGGCCCACCTGAGTATTGTTGCCAAGATAAAAAGGATAACCAGAAACGAAGAGTTTAGTGTGGCTCTCCACAGTGTTGTTGGTTCTCTTGTTGCCACTGGTTCTCCTGAAGGAGCTTGTAGAGCTTCTTTCCTGATATGAACTTAGCTTGTTCTCATCGTCAGAGAAGCTTGGACCCTGTTGTTATTGAGAATGGCTGTGGTTTGCTTTGGGGGAGCTCTGGTCTTTACCACTTCCTGACTCTGGAGGGGAAGATGTGTGCAATTCAGTCTCCTGGAGAAGTCTGTCACGCTGGCTACCTAATATGAACTCAGATGTTCTCATCATCAGAGGAGCTCAGGACCTTGTTGTTACTATGGGTGGTTGCAGCACAGAATCCTTAACACACTGGCACAGATCCTTCATCCCACTGGCACAGACTTTCTAGCTTCTACCATTGACTTCTGGGCCTTCCCAGTGCAGATCCATGAAACAGACTTGCATGAGTCACTGTTGTGGGCTCTAGGCCTCCAGTAAGTCTCGGGTATTGTCATGGGCTCTAAGTCTTCAGCTGGACTCATGCAGGACATTGCTGTGGTAATCAGGCCCTTGAATGGATTCTCCAGATCTTTAGTGTGTGGATAGATTTCCTGCACTTACTGTGTTTAACTCTTTTGGTGACTATTACAAAATAATCCTCTAAATTATATGTTCTGTATTTGATTGTTTTCCTGACAATTCCTTACTACAACAATAGTCTTATTGGCACTCCAAGTGACTGATTAGAGCTGTGTCTAAACTTTATCTAAACAAATGCTTATTCAAAATTCTTTTAAAAGTATTTACTATTAAGAGAGGAAAATGTTTGTGATACAAGGGGGAAAATATACACTTAATATTTGTGAAATTTGTCATTAAAGTGATTGATATGCTCAGATTTTAGTCAAATTCTATTATAATACTAGATTAAGAGACAGGAATTTTATGTTGGTGATAGTATTATTCTTCAGTTAATCTAGGTTTCATTTCGCTTTCAACCTGCTTTTTTTTAATTTGGTGTTTGTTTGATTGCTTGTTTGGTTTTTTGTTTATAGGAAAAGACTTTTCACTTTCTAAAATAGCCTTACAAAATTCAAGGAAGGTCAGTCTATCAAAAAGAATGTGTAAGCAACAGCAGAAAATCAAGGTTTTGTATGTCCTGCCCCATAACTGATATTAAAATTTTCTGCATTTTTAAGTCTGTGAAAAGATTTTGATGAGAATTTTAAAATGTAATTCATACAATAATTATTTATAATCATTATTATCATTATAATCATTATTTACCTTTTTCAAGGTTTAAAGGTAGTAATGACAAAGCTATATCTTGAGATCAGAGCTACTGGTATCACATCTGCTTTGTATAAGAGGAGGCAGATGCGTAATACTTTCTTACTATTTCCAACCCCTTACCTTCAAAGATAAATGTGCTCTCTAATTCTGCACTCCTCTGCTTATATAATGTCTTCTGTTTACTTGGACTTGTCTTAATGCATATTGTGTTACTCTTTCTAAAAGTATTTATTAATTTGACAAGTTCAAGTTTTTTAGAAGGAATCATTTATATATTGAGAGAATCTGTCTCAGTTGGGTACCTCTGTTCAATTTACAATAAAATATTTGTACTTCATTAATGCCTTTATGATCAGTAAGACTATATGTTAGATATAGTTACAGAGATTAATTATTCTAGTTATAAATTACACTCCCTAAAAGCAGTAATTTTGCTTCAATAAGTACAGATAGAGATGTTCTCACCATCTTTTCTTAGACTCTTCTTTTTTAAAAACTATATTCATCATGCCAAGATTCCACTGGGATTTGAGAAGCTCAAAATATGTAGAATGAGACAATTCTTTCTTATACTCAATTATATTATGGTAATAATTCATGAAAATAGCACAAATTCTTTACTTCTGTATGGGTAGATACATCTCAGATGGTCAGTGCTATGCATAATGGGCTGACTCAGAGTGATTTCCAGGAAAGCTCCTAAATCTCATTCTTTTTTTTTTCTTAAGGCAGAAATATCAGGTGACATTGAATTATAAAGGAAGTAATTTACTGATATCAGCAATCTGTACTCTTTATCTTTATCCAGTGAACTATGGCCTCAGCTTATAAAAACATTCATTTGTTAGTTTGAGAAATTACCCAAAAAAAGAATAAGCATGGTGATAAAAATGTGAATAAAAATGTTGTTTATGGAAGGTCAAATTTAACTAAGTTAGGACAATCTGTGGAAAGGAGTTAGTGAAAAGATTTTATAAATCTAGATCATTGATGTCTCTTTAATTATCTAAGAAAAAGATCCAGATCAGCTATTTTTATTATTGCTGTTAAGGATAAAATAACCTTGCATTTTGGTTGTATATCACTCAGAATATTCAACAAGCAAGACAGAACATGTTGTTCTCAGTAAATTAAGTGAAATAATTTATTATATTCTCATTATCACATTTGCAGACCAGCATGAGACTTGGACAAATCTAAATCTGTAATTAACTAAAATGTTTTATGCATTAATGCTGTCTTACCAAAGTATCCCAGGACATAAAGAGAGAATAAGTTCCTTGCATATGGTTGAATAGAGGAATTATAAAGAAATGATAAATCAAGTTTCCCACAGATACTTAAAGAATCATCATCAAATAATACAAGTTATGCAAATCGAATACAAAGAGCAATAGCTGTATCTTTAAAAATACAGGGTAATTATTAAATGCAACTGGTTATCTCTTCCTTTTATCATCATGTTTACTAAATTAAAATTTAAAAGGATCCTTCCTTATTTTTCAGAAAATATTTTTCAGTGTTTGTGGAATAGGAGATGAGAATCCCTGGGACTCACACTTTCACGTGATTTCAGTTAGTAACCTCAGTTCCTCGCCTCCGTTGAGAGAAACGGAGCGCTCCTGCAGAGCTGGATGCTGGTACTGGAAGGAGCCAGGTCATCTAGGCTGCAAAGGTGCTTGGAGGGAATTTCTTCCTGGGGAAAGACTGAACAGGAGTGTCACACAGGCTTTTATTTGAAGCAGGTTTGCAAGAAATGTCTTTGTATGCATTTTCAAAATATATACTTTGTGAGTAAATCTTCCTCCAATCTGAAAGAAATTCACTCCAATTTTTGTTGATGCTCTTGGTATAGATTTTCTCCAGTAATCAAAAAAAGTTAGTTAGAACATTATATTTGTTTCTATACAGATTAATCTTTAAGTATACTATTTCTACAAACAATACTTTATGATAATATTACAATTTTGTGTGTTTATAATAACTACACAACATCGACAATGTTAGTAATGAAAAAAATTGTCTAAATTGGTTCTAAAATAATTCATTTATCCAACCTAAAGCCATTTCTTTCTTCAGTCAATTTTATGTTCTTAAACTATTGTGTATGGCATACAACTAGTCTGTGGATAATTTCTAAGTGGATTATAAGACATTTATTAATTTTCCAAATGTCTAAAATGTAGCAAATCAGCATTAGAATTTAAAGTACAAATGGATTTGTCCCATGTAACAAATCAATTGTTTGCAATAATAGCTGATATGTTCAATGTACTATTATAACAAATAGTTACAGCTTTTATTCCAATAGTTAAAAGCTGTAAAATATTTTACAGCTTTTATTCCAAAGTAGATCCAGTATCCCTATAGAATAAAATAACTTAAATAGTATAAATTCTTTATCTAAAATCTTTATCTAATATCTAACTAATGTCATAAATAAAATCAGTTAGAATTAATGTCATAGTTCAGAAAGAGGAATATTTCTGAGTGCTTATGAAGAACAAAATATTTGGATTCAAGATTTTTAAAAGGGCTAATTTTAAATGGTTTAGAAATGCCATGTACTTAAACATGTAATGACTGTTTACCTTTAAAAAACAAATAATAAAATTTAGAGTAAGGAAATGTAAACTTTTGCTCTCATTAAAAAGTGCAGCCAGGCATGATGGCACTTGCTTGTAATGCCAGCGTTTAGAAGGCTGAGACGGGAGAGTCATCGAGAGTTCAAGACCAGCTGGGGCTGCACAGTGAGTTCGAGCCCAGCTGCTGTATCCACAAAAAATCTATATCTATTCATTTTATATATGTATATTTTTATATCTATATGAATATATATCTATAGATTATATCTATAGTTTATATAAATATAAAGATTTTATATAGATTTTATGTAGATTTATAGATAGATAGATAGACAGCTATATATTTATGTTGCAACAGCCAGGTGTGGTACATGCCTGCAGTCTCAGCATTTGGGAGGCTAAGGTCGAATTGCCATGAGTTGGAGGCCAGCCTGGACTACATAGTGAGTTCAAGGTAAGACTATACAGTCTGTCTGCCTCCCTCTCTCTCTCTCTCTCTCTCTCTCTCTCTCACACACACACACACACACACACACACACACACACATAGTAAGATAATATATTGTGGAATGATTCTGAGATCATGGAAATTGTTAATTTCCAAAACATTACTCGTACTTTATTCTTCCAGAAGCTTTAGAATCTGTCATGACAATGGCTCTATGAAAAATATCTGAATAGCATCTATATTTAAATGTCTCAGAATAAACTCTGAAGAATGTGTTCTTTGAAGAACTTTTCTTTAAAACATTTACTGCATGCAAAGAAATTTCAGCTTTTAATATCATTTTTAAAAATATTTCATTTTCAAAAGGAAGATGCAATGTTTGCACAGAGAGACTGACAGTTGTTCTCAGTACTTTTTCTAGAAGATGAAAATGCACTATGTAATTAAAAGCACCTTGATGGGTTTAGTTTAACTAATAATTTTATTTTAGTCATTGTCTACCTATAAGAGTGTCATTCAAAAGATTCTTTTTATTTGTTTTTGGTGCTTCACTGTGTTTGTTTTAGGAGGAAATTGAGTATCTTTATGGCTCGATGATACAACTAACAGGAATCACAGAGAATAAAACTACCTGCCTTCTAATTTAAATATATATTACAGTTTATTCATTCCTTTATCAGTATCTGCTCTTTTCATGTTGTTCAAATGGACAAACTTACCTGTTCTTTGAATTTCAGGTCAGTTGTTACTTCTTTTTGCAGTTTTTCTCAGTTATTCAGTTACACGTCATTCTTGTATTCTCAACCCATTAAATGCTTAGGCTTACACTTTCCTGTTGGCTAAACATAGCTTCCACTGAAATATACACTCACTTTTACTGTGGGAAATCTAGCAGTGAGCCCTCAGTTTTGTGGAGGTGAACTCCTGGACACAACAGCAATGAGAGGCAGGCCCCAGCGTTGTGTTCATGTGGCCTTCCCCTCACTAGGACACTAAAGCAGCATAAAAGGGGGTTTGGGGGGAAGTGGGTTCACTCTCTCCAGTTCTTTTGCTCTATGAAGGATGATGTTTCTCCTCTCTGCAGGCCACAGCATTCATGGAATCATCCTGGAAGCAGTGACTGGATCCTTATTTTAATAGCACACATGTGCTAGGGATGCAACTCACTGGCATAATGCCTGCCTGGCAAGGATAAGGTCCTGCGTTCAAATCCCCATACACCCTGCCCCTGCAAAACATCATCAGTACACTAATGTCACCTTGATCTTGAATATTTGTAGTCTCAAGAATGGGAAGAAAAGCATTGTTCTTTATAAATGATGCAAATCGTGGTACACCGATGTAACAGTACAAACTGCTTAGGGCAGAAATTGGTGCCAGAACAGTGGGTGTTGCTATAACAAATAAAAAAAAAAAAAAAACATGGACAGGTCTGAGGGTATAGCTCACTGGCACAGTGCCTGCCTGGTAAGCACAAATCATGAGTTCCATTCCCAGGACCAAAAGAAAAAGGAAAAAACGTATGGAAGCAGCTTTAGAACTGGGTAGAGAGTAGAGACTGGAAATATTTCAAAGATCAAGCTAATGTAGCATTAGGCTGATTCTGTTGAGAAACCACAAAAAGAATACTATAGAAAAAACCCTCAATATTCTTACTGATAATTTAAGTCATATTGATTGAAATGATCACTAAAGTATGGATAGTAAAGACCATTCTAATCAGCTCTTAGAAATGAGAAATATCTCATTCAAAACTCTGGGAAGGGCAACCTTGTTAAAAACTGGTCAAGAACTTGCCTAAACTGTGCCCCTGCCTGAAGGCACTGCAGAAGTTAGAATGTAAGAGTCAAGGATTAGAATTTTTGTGAAAGAAATGTCTGAGCAGCAAAATATTAAAGGTTTGGTGCGTTTTTTCATAACTATTACAGGAAAATGAAAGCAGAGAGAAATGATTTGAAGTTGGAATTGATAATTAAAAGAGATACAGCATGTAAATATCTGGCTATATAAAAAATTGGAAAGCATGTTAAGGGGAGACTACCAGGAGTACAGTCCATTGGCGATTCAATAGAATATGAGTACTGATCGAAGGAGTTGCGGCCAAATGGCGGTTTGATTAGGTTAGTGTTGAAAAGGAGGCTATAGATCAGGCCAGTGGGAGAATGACCTCAAAGGCATTTTGAAAATCTCAGGAAAGTCTGCCAATGCCCAGTATGAGCTCAGAGTACCAGGTCTTAGAAGGATTTGGAGAGAGGTGCCCAGGACACCAACAGGTCCTCAGTCCTTGCTGCCCAGGGCTGCCTCTGGTTGGTCTCTGTTTTCTCCCATCCAGCTCAGTGCTCCTCCCACTCTCACAACAGTAGCTCAGCTGGGTCTAATTCAGGCAGGAAATGCACTCACAGGGTGCCCAAGTGTGGAATCTTGGCAGTCTCCATTTGGTGCTAATTTTGCAGGTATGCAAAGCAAAGAACTATGAAAGCTTGGTCACTTCCACACAGGTCTCAAAGGGTTGTCTCAGGCAGTGTCAGGAACTCCCAGAGTGGCACGATGGTACTGCCTCTGCAGAAGCAGCGTCACTACACAGAATTTCCACGGACAAATGCTTCAGAGACCAAGGTGGTGGGGCAGCCCAGAGCACCCAGGCCTGTAAAGCCATCACTGAGAAACGCTGGCCTGGGAAAGTTGCAGGCGTGAAATGTGAAGGAATGAGAGTGGGTCTGTGAACATCACCCAGCAAACCTGACTGCAGGGGGCAGAAAGCTGGGAACCCAGATTTCTACTGCAGGGTACATAAAATGTGGAAGAAAATAGTCACTATGATTATTTCCAACCTTGAGGTTTAATGTATTTATTTTCCTGTTCAGTTATGGTCTTATTTTATTTGTTTTCCTATTTCTCCTTTTTGAAAGATAATGTTTAATCTATTCTTGTTTTCCTTTGTTATATTTCAAAGGCACAAAGCTTGTTTGTTTTCCTAGGCTCAAAGTTAGAGAAAAGTTGATAATATAATGAGTTAAGACTTTTGGTGATTATTAGGGTATATGATAGTTTAATATGAAGTATACCCCAAAAATCATGCATTCAGGATACTAATTTCATCAGCAGATTGATTAAACAATTAATGAGTTTATCGTTGATGAATTTAGGCAGTAGATTAGATCCTGAGGACTCTATCAGTGTATTAAAGTACTAAGAATTAGAGTAGGAGTTGAGTATGTTAAATTAATACTAACAGACTCAAGCATAACTAGATCTCCTAGAATTAGTACTATATTATTGACAATTTTCTCTTTGAACAATCATTTAAGGAGACCAAACTCCACCTTCTAAGCAATAGAAAACGGTAAGAGAGATAGTAACAGTTTCACTAACAGATTTCTACAAAGAATTTTTTTTTCCAATAAAATAATTTCTATATCTTTATCTGGCTACATATGGGCCATTAATGTTGACAGCTGTGAGACAAAATCAGGCAAAATGACTCATTAAAGTCATGTTTTATATTTAAAAAACATGACTAACTTTTATTCCTATTGTTAGTTACTGAATGACACCATTTTGTTAAAAATATTTTCTCCTTTAAGTTTCAGCATTCACAGATTTGGTAACTACCCATGATATAGGAAGTTAGTTATCCTGAGAAATTTTTATCATCTATGCTGAAGACTTTTTAGCACCCAGTATAAAAATAAATACAATTTGGAGTGATTCTATAATTATGTATTTGTCCGTGTGTTAAGATGGGGGATCTATGCAGATGATTTTGTAAATTTTGAACTGCAGAATTTTGATCAAAGTGTTTACCTGATTTCCAAGCAAGTCAGTAAATTTTATTTGAGAAGTACATGTAGGTTAATTATTTTTAATGGAAAACTTTCAAATACTAATGACTATGCTGTCATTTTTGTATGCATGTTATGATAATGACCTCATTTTATCCATTAAGTTATTATAGTACATATGTTACTAAAAAATCTGCCCCCACATCTATCTTGCAAGCATTTTAGTGTAGACTAATATATCAGTGATATATTTCATATTTCTTTCCAGTGATTATGTCTTTATTGTTAATAACAGTGTCAGAGTTTTCAAATATACATTTTTTCACAAGAGTCTTAACTACCTTTTTATTAGTATTAGTGTTACTATTGGTGCTATAAGAAAGTATTATAGATTAAATAGCTGAAACTACAGAAAATTATTTTCTCAAGTTTGGAGACTAGAAATCATAGATACATTACAGGTTTTTTCAGATGCTGGTATGAGTTTCCTTCCTGGCTGACAGATTATAATTTTCTTGCTATGTCGTCCTGAAGGCTTTTCACCAGTCGCTGTGCATGTGGAAGACAGGAACAGCAGTCTCTTTGGTGTCTCTTGTTTAGTGATACCACCCCTGTCAGTGCAAGACCCCACTCCTGTTACTAAATTTATGCTTAATTGACTCCTTAGACGAATAATCTTAAATACAGCTATATTGGAGTATAGTACTTTAATGTATTAATTTTAGAAGGACACAAACCTTCAATCTAAAATAATACTCTAACACTCATTCATGATAAGAACCCTCAATCTGATAAAAAACCATCTGTGACAAACAGCCAGCATCATATTAAATGGTCAAAAACAGAAAGCTTTCACTCTAAAATCAGGAATAAGACAACGCTGTCCACTCTCACCACTCCTATTCAATATAGTGCTGGAAATATTAGCCAGAGCAATTAAACAAGAGAGAGAAATAAAAGGAATAAGGATAGGAAAGGAAGAAGTTAAACTATCATTATTTGCAGATGACATGATAATCTACATAGAAGACCCCAAAAACTCCATTGAAAGACTTCTAGATATAATAACCAAATTCAGTAATGTAGCTGGATACAAAGTCAACATTCAAAAATCAATAGCATTCTTGTACACAAAGAACAAACTCACTGAGAGAGAAATAAGAGAAACTACACCCTTCACAGTAGCATCCAAAGAAAAATGAAATACTTAGGAATCAACCTAACAAAAGATGTAAAAAGATCTAGTCAGTGAAAATTACAGTACTCTGAAAAAAGAAATCAAAGATTTCAGAAAATAGAAAGACATTCCTTGTTCATGCAAACGAAGAACAAACATTACAAAAATGGCCATTCTCCCAAAATTTTTATACAGATTTAATGCAATTCCAATTAAAATACCTTTAGCATACCTCACAGATCTACAGAAATCATTCCTAAAATTCATCTGGAACCAGGAGAGACCTACAATAGCAAAGACAATTCTGAGCAACAAAGGCAAGGCAGGCAGTTTCACAATCTCTGACTTGAAGTTATACTAAAAAGCTACTGTGATAAAATCAGCATGGTACTGCAATCAAAACAGACCTGAAGATCAATGGAATAGATTAGAAGATACAATCACAACTACAAACATGCTCAGCCACCTTATCTTGGACAAAGGGGCCAAACACATTCACTGGAAGAAAGCCTCTTGAACAAATGGTACTGGAAAAACTGGCTTTCCATATGCTGAAAAATAAAACTAGATCTATGCCTACAACCATGCACTAAACTATAGTCAAAGTGGATCAAAGATCTAAGCATAAAAATAGAGACACTAAATATACTGGAAGACAATATAGGTAGAAACTGTGAAGGCATAGGAATCAGAAGAGAATTCATGAACAAAAATTGATACTGCATGGGAAATACTTCCCAGAATTAACAATTGGGATCACATCTTATTGCATGTCAAAAGAAATCTCCAAAAGCATGAAAAGAAAACCCATGAATTGGGAAAAAATCTTAGTCAAATGTCCCTCAGACAAATGACTTCTATACAGAACATATAAAGAAAAAAGTCAGGCCCATAAGATTCAAAGGCCCAATCCCAAAATGAGCATCTGAGATGAATACACACTTCTCACATGAAGAAATAGAATTAGCAAATAAATACATGAAAAGTTGTTCAATATTATTCTTCACTAGAGAAATCCAAATTAAAACCATATTGAGATTTCATCTCTTTCCAGAAGGACTTGCTAGGATTATGAAAACCACCAATAACAAATACTGGAAAAGCTGTAGGGAAAAAAGAACACATTGCACTGTTGGTAGGAGTGTAGACTGGTGCAACCACTATGGAAATAAGTGTGGAGGTTCCTCAAAAGGCTGGTATTGCAGGTCCTGTTTGACCCAGCTATTCTACTTCTGGGAATATTCACAGAAGAACTGAAAACAGCAAATCACAGTGATATATATGTACTCATGTTTATAACAGCACAATTTGTAATAGCTAATCTTGTAAACAACCAAGATGCCCATCAACTGAGAAATAAGTAAAAAAAAGATGTGATATTTTTATACAATGAAGTACTATTCAGCTACAAAGAAAAACCACACTGATAGTTTCATAAGTAAGTGGATGTGACTTGAGACCATACTTGTAAGTGAAATAAATCAAACTCACATGTGTAAATACCGTATTATCTCCCTAGTGTAACAAACTCAAAGAGTAAATAAGATACAAAATCTTCAATAAATATTGTGAAAGGGTAAGAAACTGCTCAAAGAGGAAAAAAATAACTCAGGGAAAGAGAAAAGAAGGAAGAGAAATGAAATAAGATATAAGTTCGTATATATATACATTTATGATTATTAAGATGATTGCACTAATAATTCTATTAGTTCATGGAATAAAACAGATAACATCCATAGGATTAGATCTGTTTTGCCTGACCACATCCGGTAGTTCAAATAAGACTTAAGAAGATAACTATGCAAAACAACAAAAATTGTTATGTCCCTTCCTCCTTGTTTTGAAAGCCTACATTGGTATTGCTTTGGGCTCTTAGAAATAGTTATTTATTTGTTGTTTTGTTTTTTCCTCTAATACAGAAAGGATATATGTACATGTATATGCTTATATATGCCTAGAATTTCACCTTAGAGTTTACAAGAGTTGATTTTAGTATGTGTGATAGTATGAACAACCACACTGAAAAAAATGAGACACCAATGGTAGCCATTGATGGTTTCCTATCACTTTGATTCCAAAAAGGAATAATAATGTTTTATTCTTGGTTTTGATTGGTTTTACTCTTCAATTATTTGATTCCAATATGCATGAAGCTATGGACAGCTATTTTGAAGAAAACAAGAGACTTTATGGTAGTCATTACTGATTTCCTAGTGTCTGGTCTTGAAAGCCCTTAAGGCTGTCATTCTTGTGTTTTGATTGCTTTTATACTATTTTGATGTGCATTCACTTATTGTGTGTGAAGGTATGAACAACTATTTTGAAGAAAACAAGAGACACTATGGTAGCCACTGTTGATTTCCTGCTGTTTTTTCCTGAAATCCTGTGTTATTTGCATTGTTTTACTCTGCTCTATTTTGTTCTGTTTTGCTTTGGTTAGCTTTGTTTTGTCTTATTCTCTTTAAAATAAAAAAAAAAAAGACAAAGCAGTGCTCTGTGAAAAAGGGTTTCTTTCAATTTGTTATGCATAGTGATGTTCATGTGCTTCATTTGTTAAAGGAATGTCTTTCTTTTGTTTATTTTTTGCCTTGCTTATTATTGAAGACTTGCATTTCAGTCTCTATATATGCTCTTAGGTTTGTGATCAAGGTTTTGGCAAGCTTAGAGGAAGAATAAAAGCATATAAAACATTCTAAATAACAAGTTTTTCCAGAAATACAAACTGAGTCAAATATCAATCTGCAAAGCTCTCTGTTACTTCCTTTTTAGACCATTATTACTCCTCTGGAATCAATGTCTTAAAGATTTTCTTTGCTAAACAGATATTTTGCCCCAAAATTTCACTAGAAAAACTGAATTAATTCTAAGCTCTCCTGAGCCAAAAACAAAAATAGCGCTATATCCATTTCAGGAATGAAGTTCTTGATTGTTTTACTGTTTTTGTTAACAGTTTATGTCTGTGGACTGAATAAAGATGTGTGTGTCATGCTGAAAGTTCTTGAATGACAAGTAAAATTAGAAATGAAACATTGGGAAGGAAGAGTTTTAGATAAAATTTCTGGAACTTTCCCAGTGAAAAATGAATTTAAAAGTGAAAGAATCAGATAAAATGACAACTAAGTGATCATTTTGATCTCCAGAAAACATTGCAGTGTGAAAGGGACGAAGCAGGTGTCTTTACTCCTCTGGGTTTGTGACTGCAAAGCTCCACTAAGAGGTGGCGAATGTGGATCCCAGAACTCCAACTCGATAAATGGCACCATTATGGTCCCTTACATAACTATACGAGGAATTTTATGCAAATCATTTTCCCTAAGCCATATTGTTACCAAGAAAATAAAAAGGAAGCTATAACCTTCACGTAGAAAAATAAAAGACCACAATGCCTAGAAGATACTGGAAGCTGTAAGGAAACTTATTCATATCTATCAATCAGAATAAGTAGTAAGTAGGTTCCAATCTGCTTCCCATGATTCATTTCAGAAGTGTTATGCTGTCTCCTGTTAAACTGTCCATTTGTTTTAAGTACCTAAGTAATAAGATTTGTCTTGGATAATATTGTCTTTCATTAAATAAGAAAACAAAAAGAATTAAAATTTGATATTTAAATTATCATAATAGAGGAAATACATTGTGATCTACATTTTTCAAGTGTAAAATTTCTTCAGAACCACATGCAATGTGTTCTACATAATGTGCATGATTTCCTGCACCTTTATAATGTTCAGAAGTAATAAGAAACAAATTAAAAGTAACTTTTTTCTGTTTCTAAAGCCTTCACTTTATAAATAAGATGCAAACCTGTTAAAGTTTATTTAAAGTAATCACAGAATTAAATACATTTCAAAATAATCCATTCTAGCCAGTGAAATTTACTTTACCTAAAAGAGAAATATATTAGTAAAACATTTATTCTTAGGTTTGTGAATCAATAGATAAACCCAAATTTGTATGATAATTGCATAATTTTGGTATTCTAGCTCTTATATTCATTTTGATATTGTAATTTACTAACATGTTAATTATTTTAACTGATTTTTGCCTACAATTTAAGGGAGGTAGAGAATTTGTACAAACTCAAAGTAAACTACTTCATAGAAAGAGAAATGTGAATACTTAAATTCCATATATGAAAATATTCAGTAGTTATAAATTTGTTCATGATATTACATATCATAATGTAAGAAATAGTGAATATGCTTGTGGGTAAAAGACTTCCCCTGCCTATTAAATGAATGGGTGTCTACAGAGAAACAGAAAAGTTCACCTTTTTCTAAGGGGAAAATATACAGAAGACAATGCCAAGCATTAAAAAAAAGTCCTAAATCAATTTATATTTACAGTAGCCAAAATATGAATTTAAGTAATAGAATAAGTTTTGTGACATTTGGATATTCTAACTCTTTGAGTAATAGGTTTGTAAAACAAATTTCATTTTACTTTACATTTTCTAAATTAATCATTTATAAATCTATGAGGAAAATTTGTAAAATGTATTAACATTTTCTTATTCTTTTACTTTTCATTATCACAGTTATTAAGTGGCAGGTAAGCTTATCAGTAGTAAGATGTTATGATTTAATTCTAAATATTTCCCCCAAAAATCTCATGTTTAGAATTAAGGCTGCTGGGAGGTGACTGAATCATGGGCTTCTCCCTGTGATAAATGCATCAGTGGATTTGTTCACCGAGTTCATAGCTGACTATGTCACTCTGAAGTGGAGATTCTATGGACAATTTTAGGAAGCAGGAGGGGAAGGTAGTTACCTGAAAGAGTGTATTCTTGTCCTTTGTTCCTGCTTTCTCGGCTTCCTGGCTGTCGAGTCCAGTAGTTTTCCTCCACTATACTCTTTCTGCCTTTTGCCAAACACCCATGGATTGAATCCTCTGAGTCCATAAGTCAACATAAACCTCTCCTCTTTTAAATTGGTTACATTGTCCCAGCAATGAAAAGCTAAAACTTAACTTTACTTTTGAAACCATCAACAAATGAGAGTGAAAATAAACATTTTGCTATTACCCTCTCTCTGTATTAGGGGAAGAAAATGGATGAATATAATCTGTGTTCATTTTCCTTCAAAGTTTTCAAGTCTTATCTACAGAACATATGTATGTGGAATGCTCCTGGGTAAGTTTTAAAACAGAAACAAATCACAACATTTATAAACATTCACCAACACTCAACTTGATTACTTCAGACTATTGTAAATCTGTAATGGATCACCATCTGTGACTATTTAAAATTTATAATAGGGGAGACAGTATGTCTCCTGACTTTGAGTTTACTCTCTTGTCAGGTATTTAAACTATCCACATTTCATCTAGATCCCAGTAACTGTAGGTACTCAGAAAGTTTCCCTCTTGTATAACAATTATTGAATATTTACATAGTTACATGGCAGAATCTATTTTTTACATACAGCCTCTATTTGAAAATTAAATGATTCTATTACTTCTTTTTATTTTATTATCCTCTTTAATATCAATGTAGTTTTTGTTTTCCTCCAAGACTGTGTTACTATAAACAACAGCAACAACAGAAATTGGTAAGTGAAAGTCACTTGCAACAGCAAGCAGAAACACCTAAAGGACACCCAGGATGTGGAGGCAGATTTATTTACATATAGGGGCACTAGTCAGGATCCCTCCCATAATATCATGTCCTGATCTCTGATGGCCTAGGGTTTACATGGGATAAGCAACTAGGCAGCACCGAGGCAAAATGGTTTGTCAATTGGGGATTACAATGTACATCCTCATGACCAGCTATGCATCACAGTGACCAGCCATTTTTAAGAAACAAAAGTAACAGGAACTGTAATGGGAAATATTACCTGGAAAATTAACAAACTGAAGTACTGGCTGGGGGTATGGCATCTTCTGTCACATATCCACTGAGTACTTAAAACCCTACTTTGATATGACTAATGTAATTTGGCTCTCATTGCCTTACATAACTTGCTCTATTATGAATGAAAATTTTCAGTCATTAAAATGAGAAATGACAGTAGTAATAACTAAAGAACTTTTAATTAATTTTAAGCATAAAATTTCAATGCATAAATTGAAAAAATGGAAACAAAAAATTTCTATTTTAAATAATGGATTTCTATTTTAAATAATGTATCTCTCTTAGTTTATGTTCTAATAATCATCACTTGTACAGTACTTATGAAGTGAACAAAATTGGAAAACTGGTTATGTACTGAGGTCTATGCCAAAGTAATTAGTTTTTCAGAGGTTATCAACTTAATTTTAGTATTTGAGGGTTATCAGTATTTTATCTTACTCTATTTTTGTATTTTTATGTAATTGCATCACTGAAATAATTTTAGGAGTCTTATATTCTATAACATTCATAAACAAGACCTTTTATTTTCATCTTACTGATCAGTTGCTTAGCAACCACATGGTACAAATCTATCAAATTTGATGTCTGTCTTAGGAAAATGTTAGCAAGTAAATACAATGTTTAGAATTTTTATGATACTTTATAATTTTACAGTCTGGAAGATGAATAACTCATTTATTTTTTTAATGGTTCATTGGATTTTTAATAGGCTTTATTTTTGTACATTTGAAACAATTCTCTTTTAATCTCCATTATTTGGAAGTTAAATATATTTTTTGTACCTATAAGAGATGTTATTCCAAATATTTGATTTGTTCATGTATTAGTTCTTAGAGAAAAATCTCTTATAATCAATCAGTTAAGTTAGTTTTACAAAGCAATTACTATGTTTAAAGTATGATGATGGATTATTGATGGATGACAATGACTGATTTCCACTCAAATTGTTTAAATTTATTTTGTGCCCAAATGTATTGTTACTACAGTTCACAAGAAAAGGCAGCATTTTATAAACAGCAAGAATGAAAGTATAGAAATCAAAAGAACAAATCAGAAATTGTGTTTCTGATGCAATTCAAAAATAATCATAATAGATATTTTTTGGATAGTACAACTTCACTAAGAAAAGGAAAGCATTTCTAGATTTAAAAAAAGCAAAGATTTTGTGAATTCTTCTTAAATAAACATCAGTAAGTTAAACTGGCAGTGCCTGTAAAGGCACCTCAACTTTTTCTCTTAACAGATTTCAATGCCATTAGTATATAATTTAAAATTAGTACATAATTCTATGTGGAATTTCTCTTACACATATTTTACAATTAATGAAATATCTGCTAAACATAATTTCCATCATCAAATAAGACATGTAAAATATCTACAGGAAAAATAGCACTATAATTATATTACATTTGAAAAATGTATGTTTTCAGATACTGAATGTGATAATTGATATGTAAATTATACTATTTCACTTACTCAGTTATCAATACTTACTGAGCCTATACCATATACAGGAATTAGTGCAGGCTATAATGAATTCAGAACCAGGGAGTTGAAAAAATGTTTATATTTTTCATAACTTCAAGTAATTTGCTACATTAATAATAAATTTAACTATTACTTGTATTTTGAAAAATTTTATAAATAACTTCATGTGTTATTTGCAACAGTTCAGTAATGCACTGTAAATAAAAACAAAAGTAAAATGAAATACTTTCTTAAAAACTAAATTTTGAAAGATACCAAAGGCAAAAATGAAAAACAACCAAATTTTTGTATCTTAATATAAATAAATACTCAAACTATTCCTCATCAACATATGGTAAATAATAATTCCTAGAGATTTTTGAAATGGATATTATATTGAATCAGATATTCTACACAGAAAATAATTAAAATGTATTCCATAGACTAGTACTGGTTGCAGTGAGCATCAAAATCTCATGAAATTTGTTAATATTTATCTTGTAACAACATGCCCAAGAAAATCACCCATGGGATACCGAGATTCAGGAGACGAGAAAGATTTATTTCAAAAGCTGCAGTGATCAGTCAGCTCAGGCCATTGGAGCTGCTGACTGGCCCTGATTCCCCAGTCTCTTTTCTTAGGAGCTCACAAGGTAGGGGGTTACCGTGGATACCAGCTTTTTGTAGCACTATCATTGCTTTGGAATGTTACAAGACCTTCTTACACATCTGGTTATTTGACACACAGAACGTGGGGCACCAGGCGGTTTGGTCACATTGAGACAGGTCCATTTGTTTCCGCTTTTCATAGATTGTATGGCCATTTAGGGAGAGGAGGAGAACGTTTCAGGATTTGGTGAAAGCTTACTCTCTTTTGGAGTCTATCTGCTCACTAAGAATCTAAATATAATCTATAGGTCATAAAATAAATGAAGTTTTCTAGACTGAGGCTTGGGGTGGGGGGTGGGATTCAAAGAGAAAAGGGCAAAGAAAATGCAAATAGTGAGGATTATGAATGTCCTCTTGCTGGACGTACAATGTGAAAGATTTGATAACCCCAATCCTACCTCTCATCCTTGCAGTATTTCCTTGTTCTCCTCATTTGTCTGTTTTACTGGACAATTAACATATTGATAGAATAGTGAAAACTATTACCAAATCCTTTGACCTTCAAAAAGTTAGACAACAAGTTCATTGAATTCAAATTGACTCTAGTTTCTAGTGTCCACTCATTTTCTTAAAACTCTCTTTTACAAAGCAATAGCTAAAATCAGTTTGTCTATTTATTGGAATGAACTACAATTTTGTCTTAGAGTTGCCTTATATGATTTTGAAATCATTTATTTATAAGATAACTTAGACTAATTAAAATAGAGATTTCATATGAGACTAGAATTAATGATTTCTGATTTAACGGAAACAAAGATAATAATTCTTCCCATGTTCCTTCCCAATTGCCTAACCTCATAGGGAAGAGTTGAAGGCAGTGTAGCATGTCGATAGCAGGGCTTTTAGCTCCTCCCAAAACTTCATAAAACCAGCAGATCAAACAGCATTACAAATAGATAAAAGCCACAAAATGTCACAGTCCTTTCTCTAGGACATGGTCTGAAAGACTGTGGGGTATTCTCAGAAATATCCAAATATCACTGAGAAATTGCTAAGACACCAACGATCCCCTTCTTAATTAAGAAGAGCCTGTGGGCCTTAAGTGTAAAACAAATACAAATTAGCTACCTACATGCTGCATTGTTTCCTGTAGGCTCTCCAGATCTCGCAGCTGCCTTTTACTGGTTCTCTCCTTTGTGTCCGAGGTTCATTCCTCTATGTTCAAGGTTCATCCAGTGAGGATAATATCAGAAATTGTTCTCTTGTCTTCCTCTTAGGTTTGACCAAACCTATGGACACAGAGCCAATTCTAAAACTGAGATATTTGTATTCCTTTGCTCATTTTAATTGGCTTTACAAATGAGTTTTTTCTACATTGTTTCAACAACCCTTGTGATTTCATCTTTCAATTTTATATCTGGAATACAGTGATTATTGATTTTGTTTACAACATTCTCGACTATCCATCTAGATTTCTAAAGAACCCAAAGCAAACTGGGCATGGTGGCATATGCCTGTAATCCTAATACTTGGGAGGCTGAAACAGGAGGATCATTGCAAGTTTGAGACCAG
>PVJX010029591.1:0-22786 GCA_004027295.1 Dolichotis patagonum | reverse complement strand
TCCTCAGCAGAAATTCACATTTCTGGCATCAGCAATTTCCTGGAGTCTCCATTGCCTCTTCAGTTTCACTCACAATCTCTTTTTTTCAAAAAAAGAGGTAAGAGCTGCCTGGGACCATGACTGCTGGGCCCGCCCTTCCACTGGGACCAGCGGGTAAGCATGCCACAAGGCTGAGCTGCCTGGGACTGATGCTACTGGGCCCACCTTTCCACTGGGAACATCCAAGAAGCCTGTCACAGGCCTGAGCTGCCTGGGACCAACAATCCTGGGCCCACCCTTCCATGGGAACATCAGAACCTTGTACTACAGTGGAATACTGTGCTAGCTGGAGGAGAAACTCAGGAACCCCTCACCCAAACAAAAGACCTCAGCAGGTTCCAGTCAGGGTTGTGAGTTTGCCACATAAAATAAAGGTCTACAGTGGGTAAATAGGAGCATAAGTGAAACTCCCTCCAATTGTAAGACCTTGGCAAAACTGGCAACAGACTGGGTAACACCCTCACCCACACAGAGAATATCAGACAGGTTGAAAAGTGTGCCAATAAGCCCCTGCCAACTTAGAGAAAATTAAAAGAATTTATGAGACCCCCAGTGACACAGTAGGATCTCAGATGACACAAACACTAGCCAGGGAAATCTGGTGACCTGCAACAACCTGAAGATAAAACAACAAGAGGAACTAAGAGTTGCCCTACATCAATGCTTCTAGGCTAGTTAGCCCAGAAAGAATATAGGACTCACTCAACAGGCATGGTAGGAGGAATTCAGGAAACTGGATCTCCTCTTTATTATGGTACCCAGCAATTTGACAAACATCAATCACACAGTAGGACCCTAAAACACACACTACAGAAAGTTGTGACTGTTGAGACAGAAAGACCAGATATTTACCCAAATGGTGAACTGACTAAACAAAAAGGCAAAATGCAATCCCAAACATGTAGTCTATCAGGAGCAAGTACAGGAAATAATGAAATAGAAGACCTTAAAAGTTGTACACCAGAAATCTCTGAAAAGATAGTAAAGGAAGTAAAGAAACAAATCCATGAGGCTATAGAGGAACTCACATTAGAAAATAATGTCTTATGTAAAGACAAAAGTAACAACCTTAGTAAATGAGTTGCTCAACATAGCTAGAGAACAATTAGATAAAGAAAAGTATAGGAGAATGGGAAATTGATTAAAACATTGAATGAATAATGCAGAAAACAAGCAGAATCCATGAAACAAATTAAAACACATATGCAAGAATCAAAATATTGTATTGAGAGCCTACAAAGTGATTTAAATGAAGCTGAGGATAAAATTTCAGGCTTTGAGGACAGGATCACAGATAGCAACCATGAAAGGGTAGAACGTATAAAAACAACAAAGCAGCATTAAATGACAATCCAGGAGCTTCAAGATGATGCCAGGAGAAACAATGTTAGATTAATAGGCATCAGTGAAGAGGCAGGAGACAATGCAAAGGATATAGCTAAGCTGTTCACAGAAGTAATGGCAGAAAATTTCCCAAACATGGGGGAAAAATTGGATATACAAATAAGTGAGGTATATACAATGCCAAACAGTCATAACCAACACAAACCTGCACCCAGACATATACTAATCAAGACAAGACATAATCTCAGACATACAGCATAAAAATAGAATACTAAAAGCTGTTAGAGAAAAGACACAACTCACCTATCAAGGAAAGCCTATTAGAATCACAGCAGACTTCTCAACACAAACCTTCAGATTAAGATGAGCTTGGAGTGAAGTATTTCAAGCCCTAAAAGAAAACAACTTTCAACCCAGACTGATGTACCCAGCAAAACTGTCTTTCAAATTTAATGCAGAAACAAAATACTGCCATGACAAAGAACAACTGAAGAAATTTATGTCCACCAAATGAACCTTAGAAAGGGTGCTGGAGGACATCCTAGATAGAGATAAAAATGACCACAATCTCTAGAACAACAGCAGAAAGAAATCACCAAACTGGACAAGAAATTAAACAAACGAGAAAAGCAGGAAACTAAGAATAGTAACACAACATGGCAAAGTCAAGCCAGTACATATCAGTGATATCCATAAATGTAAATGGGCTCAATTCACTTATCAAAAGAAACAGGTTGAGTGAATGGATCAAGAAACATTTTATTTTCTCAATAAAATACTGGCAAATAGAATTCAGCAAATCCTCAAGAAGATTATACAACATGACCAAGTGGGGCTCATTCCAGGAATGCAGGAATGGTTCAACATATGCAAACTAATAAATGCAATACACCACATCAACAGAGCCAAAGACAAAAACCACATGGTCATTTCAATAGATGCAGAAAAAGCTTTTGATAAAATCCAACACATGTTTATGATAAAAACTCAGAATACATGATGTCTACCTCAACCTTATAAAGGCCATCCATGACAAACCAACAGCCGATATGATAAATGGACAAAAACTGAAAACTTTCACTTTAAAATCAGGAACAAGACAATGATGTCCACTATTATGACTCCTTTTCAATATAGTTCTGGAAACACTAGCCAGGGCAATCAGACAAGAGAAAGAAATAAAAGCAATAAAGATAGGAAAGGAAGAAGTTAAATTATCACTATTTGCAGATGAAATGATACTCTATATAGAAGACCCAAAAAGTTTCATTAAAAGACTACTAAAGGTAATAAACAAATTCAGAAGTGTAGCTGGCTACCAAGTCAATGCTCAAAAATCAATAGTATTCCTGTACATAAACAATAAACTCACCAAGGGAGAAATAATGGAAACATTGCCCTTCACAATAACATCTAAAATAATGAAATACTTAGGAATCAACCTAACTAGGAACATAAAAGATCTATATGCTGAAAATTATACTATGCTAAAAAGGACACTGAAGAAGATATTAGAAAATGGAAGGATATTTCTTGCTCTTGGCTAGGAAGAACCAACATTCTAAAAATGGACATACTCCCAAAACTGTTATACAGATTTAATGCAATACCAATCAAAATACCATCAACATACCTCATAGATCTAGAGAAAATACTCCTAAAATTCATTTGGAAACAGAAGAAACCTAAAAGAGCAAAGGCAATTCTGGCCAATAAAGGCAAGGAAGGAGGCATCTCATTCCAGACTTTAAAGTCTACTACAAAGTCACAGTGATAAAATCAGCATGATATTGGCAAAAAAATAGACCTGAGGACCAATGGAATAGATTAGAAGATGCAAGTATAAATACAAAGACACTCAGCCACCTAATATTAGACAAAGGGGCTAAACGTGTTCACTGGAAGAAGGATAGCCTCTTTAATCAATGGTGCTGTAAAAATTGGCTCTCCACATATAGAAGACTGAAACTAAATCCATGCTTATCACCATGCACAAAACTAAAGTCTAAATGGATCAAAGACCTAAACATTAAAACAGAAAAACTAAATATACTGGAAGATAAGGTAGGTAGAAGTCTTGGAGACATAAGGGTAGGCAGAGAATTAATGAACAAAACACAAACTGCATGGGAAACACTTCAGAGAATCAACAACTGTGAACTCATATTATTGAAAAGTTTCTGCACTTCAAAAGAAATCACCATCAGAGTGAAAAGAAAACCCACAGAATGGGAAAGAATTTTAGCCAGCAACCCTTCAGACAAAGGACTTATATCAAGAACATATAAAGAATTAAAAAAACATCAAACCCCCCAAATTCAAAGACCCTCTCCAAAAATGAGCATCTGAGATGAACACACAGTTCTCAGATGAAGATATACAAATGACAAATAAATACATGAAGAAATGTTCACCATCACTGGTCATTTAAGAAATGCAAATTAAAACAACATTGAGAGTTCATTTCACCCCTGAAAGAATGACTGCCATCATGAAATCAACTGATAACAAATGTTTGCAAAGCTGTGGGGGGAAAAAGGAACACTGCTCCACTGTTGGTGGGAGTGTAGACTGGTGCAACCACAATGGAAATCAGTACGGAGAATTCTCAGAAGTCTAGGATTAGAAGTTCCATTCAACCCAGCTATTCCCCTCCTGGGTATTTTCCAAGAAAAACTGAAAAGTTCATATCACAGTGATATATGTGCACCCATGTTCATAGCAGCACAATTTGTAATGGCTAAATCTTGGAAACAACCAAGATGCCCATCAACTGCAGAGTGGATGAAAAAGATTTGGTATTTTTATACAGTGGAATATTACTCAGCTATGAATAAGGATGATCTTGAGGCCTTCATAGGTAAATGGAGACAACTTGAGACTATCTTCATTAGTGAATTAAATAAGAATCATATTTATAAATATCACATTGTGTCTGTATTGTAAAAAATAATGAGAACTGTTGGAGTAGTAAAACCTGAAATGTGTAATTACTATTGTATAAAAGAAAGTAAAAGAAAGTGCTCTAAAGTATATTACCACATGTAGGTTTAAGTGTGTAAGATAGATGACCATATTACTATTTTTGTTAGATCATTAAGCAGAACTGTTAACAGTGTCACTGTTTGAATGTCTACTTTGTATGCTTTAATTTTGTAACTTGAATAACTATTTTCAAGATGAAAATATATAATTTTCAAGTAGTGATTTGTTAGTGTTTTCCACCCTCTTGGAATTCTGTATTGTTGCTACCCATTTTTCTGTTTTGTTTTGTTGAGTTTTTTTCTCTTTAAATAATTTTTTTTTAAAAAGGATAAAACCAAGAAAAATAAAACAGAAAAAAAACCAATCAAAATAAATCAGTATAAATTGTACAGGACTTCAAAACCTTACAAAGTCAACAATGGTTACCATAATGTCTTTTGTTGTCTTCAAAATCGCTGCAGATACCTCTGGACATAGTAAAATTCAAACAGAACAGAATAGAAAAAAATAATGAAAGCAAAACAATGAATACAATAATAGACTTCAAAATAAGCCAATAGTAAATGCAAAATGCCTACCATAATATATCTTGCAATCTTTTACATAGCTGCTCTTGCCATCAGACTTAACATAATCAAACAAAAGAGAATAAAACCCAACAAAACAAAGCAATGAAAATGCTATGGTTTCCAAATGGGGACCTCTTCCTGGTGAGATCTGGTTCTCTTCCCCCACAGTCCACTAATGGTCCACTTATATTTTCTTGGACTTTTTACAGTGACTCTTTGCCTAGGTTGGTTTTCATTTGGAATCTGGAGGGAAGCCTCTGTGACCGCAAAACTCTTGCATTCTGCATGTCTGTAAAAACCATGTAGCTGATCCCAGTGGCCACCACCTTGAGCAGTGGCTAGGCCCACCTAGATGTTGGCTGCAGCAGGCTGTGTGTGCCTGGATGACTGAACTTGAGAATATACATCCCTAGATGACTCTGACTGAGCAGAGAACCCTGGAGCTCTTTTCTCAAAGTGAAGTCTTTTAAAGCAGTTTGCCATTTACTCACTTAAGCCTAAGAGGTATGGAGAATAGTCGAGCTGAAATGTTTTTACACCCTTCAGCTCTGCTTTTCTCTTCTGTTTCTGTCTAGAGATCTATCTAAAAGCAGCAAACAGTATCCAGCACACAGTTTGGGCTGCTTTAACAATCTACTCATCATATTAAATAGTCTAATATCTTTAAATTTAGTCTCACATAGACATAGGACATGGATGTAATGTTGACAAATTCTTTGCCAGAATATAACATACATGTTTGCTAGTTCACTTACAAATTGTATCCTCATTTCTAACTGTAAGGTTGTAAACCAGATCTTTACTATTTACATTTCCATCAGCATTTTTGTCTTCTGAGGTCTGACCAGAAATGCCAATCAAGTTCTGCTTATAGTGTGCAATATTTTCTCTGTCTTATTTTTCCAAAGCTTTCAAAACTCCTCTTACAAACCAGTTTCGAAGGCTTATGAGCCACATACTTAGGAATAGTCACAATAATGACCACACTTCTTTTGTACCAATTTTCTGTATTAGTCACTTTCTTCTTGTTGGAGCAAAATACTCAAGACCCACAATTTAAAAGGAAAGAGGTTTTTCAAAGGGTTCTGTCAATTTTGGCTGTCTCCATGGCAGAAAATACATGATGAAAGGGCATGACAGAGGAACACTACTCATGTAATGCAGCCAGGAAAAAAAGAGAAAGGAGAGAAGATGGGTATAGCAATACATACTTTTAGATTATGCCCCAATAATCCACATCTCCAACCAGGTTCCTTTTATTAGTACTGCATCCCCATAATTAAAGCACCTTTCAAAAGTTCCACTTTTGAGCATATATGAATTTTGGGGGACACTTTAAATCATAACACTTTATTACAAGATAATTATATTTTCCCTTTTTTTTTTTTTAGAAATTTCTTATCTCTTTTCAAAAGTAGCTGCACTGCTTTACATTATCACTAGGAATCTATGAAAGTTCCAGCTTTTCTAAATCCTCACCAGTAACCTTTGTTGTTGTTTTTTAAATTCAGTCATTCTGATGCACATGAAGTAGTAACATTTCCCTGATGGCTAATAATGTTGAGCATATTCCTTTCAGTTCCTATTCTGTCATAGCCTCAAGATTAGAAAAGGAAGAGTGACAAATGACTTTTATTCCCTCATGTATTTTTTAAGTATACACACAATCTTGTACATGCTAATGTTTTTAGATTCTTAGAAATATTGAGGTACTTTTAAAGTTCCAGAATCCCTCATCCCATCTGCTACTGAGTCAATTTAAACAGCCAAAACACACTGACTTGCCCAGTTTCTAGGAATCTATACACTTGTACAAGAGTTTGACTGTGCTTTAGGGTTGGTTTTGTTTACAGAACTCCAAATATAATCTTCTCTTTCTGTTTTCTGCAATTAACTGGTGTTTGGTTACTGAACATGTGAGCTGGGTAATGAAAGGAATAGAAATGTTCCCACATTAAATGTTATAGTCTTTGCTATCTTATTGTAGTGCACTAGCTCTCTTGGAAAAATAATTATTTCATGGCTTCTATTAATTGTTTGCATTATGAAATGGTTTATTTCCATTGTTTTGTCTGTAACTTAATTGTTTGAAGAGAGTGAGTTTACAGAGGTCACTTTGCCATTCTATAAACTGATAGATGTTTCCTCTCATGTACTGAACTCCTCTCCCATTAAGTTAGCATTTCACAATTTGGGAGTCACATGGAAGACTTACAACCATCTGTATTTTATTTTTCAAGTTGTTTTTGTTACAGGTAGCTGAGTTAGTTAAAAATATTATAGGCAGTGAGACAGGGCTTGGTCCTCAATGGAGCCAGTGCGGACACCTGGCAACTGGGGAGGGGGAGACTGATGCCTCCTGCTGTGGGCCAGGCCTCAAGACAAAAGATCAAACAAATGCACCCATATCCTGAGGATTGATACCCTAAATAGTTCCCATCCTCCTAGTAGTCACTGCTCATTTTCCCTAATGTAATCAATTTTACTTGAACTATTGATCTTATTGGCTAAGTATAGTTATGTCCCACCTTGAGCCCATGGTTTTACTCTATAAAAGTCCCTGGAAAAGACAGACTCCTTGGTAACCCACTTGGGGCCCCTTCTGTCTCTCTTCAGATGGAAGCTTTCTTTCTCTCAATAAATATATCCTGCTCTTAACCTCCATTGTTCCTAAAATTCATTCTTCAATGTTAGAGAACATGAGCTTGTACCAGACATAGTAGGTCGGAAGTTTCATTTCTCTATATCATTTTGACAGGATTACTTACAAATGGATTATTCTCAAACAACTGATACAATTTTTGATACTTTTTTTGTGCAAAAAACACAGTGACTTCTATAGGGATCTTTAATGTCTGAGAACATGTTTTATAATCCTAATTTTACCAATAACTGGGTTTTTAGTCTTGAACAAGAGAATCCATTACTCTTTCTAGGCCTCAGTATTCCCCATTGAGGGAAATATATTACTAAATCAATTCATTTATAGAATCATTTTAAAGACAAAATTATTAGCATATATGAAAGTGGTCTAGAACTGACAAAGTTATTTGAACTCTAACATTACACCTTGCCTTATTTTTGGTATGACTTTATTCCTAAATAAAAGCTAATCAGTGATGAAGGAGAAGGAATATTGAGTTATTTAACGGCAGTTGTCACACTTAAAGTAGCATAAAGTAGTTCTTTGATTCATGATTACCAATGCATGAATATGCATTGGCGATCATTTTCATTGCCTCTAAAGAGCTAGACTCAGCAGAACTCACTAATGAATACCACAGTAGTGAATGCATTACTGCTGTTGTCCTCAGAGAACAATCCCTACTTTCTATAGTTTTGTTGTCATAAACATAAATATTTATAGTGGATTTGTTTGTTTCTCTTTGCAAGTTTTGTGTGTGTTTAAAGTTCCATCATTATTATGTACACTAATATTTTATTCAATTAAATTAGGGATGAGCCATATTTTTTGAATAATCTTTGACAGACACACACAGCTGTGTTTACCATCAGCACTACACATTGTGATTGAAATAACATTGAAATAAAGGCTCACATGCTCTGAAGCAAAGAATTTCTGTACCTTTCTCTTTGTACCTTCTAAACCTGTTCTGCTGGTTGTGCTAGTCAACAGCAGGTCAGAAACAGATTTTTTCTGAGTCTATATGAATCAACTATCGGATTTTGTATATTAAGAGAATTTTACTACATCCTTGGAAATTAGGCACATGTCACTCTCAAGCAAGGTTTCAATTTCTTTCCTAAATTAATATGTTTTTCTTTAGTTTTGGAACTTACAGCCTTGAAAAATTAAATATTGTTACAATTGCAGAAGATCTGTAAGTATAAAAGTAATTAATCATTTATGTAGGAGCATTTTAAATCTATATAGCCCTCCTGAAAATGATTTACCCTTGCCTATAGGCAAGATAAACACTTGCTATATTCATCTTATAAACTTGGAAGAGGCAGAGACCATTGTATGTTTTTTCAACTTAATGTCTTGTGCTGCACTGACTAAAGGTGAACATACATTCAATGATTATTTTACTACAATGAGTGATAGTACTACCTTCATTTCTTAAGATGGTGTTTTCATTGCCTCAGTTAAAATAGGTGCTTATCAATATTTGTTGTAAAAAAGTAATATCCAAATTAAAACAAATTAGCCAGATCAAAATACTCAGTCAACAAATAAACAGTAATATAAACATTTTCTTCATCAGCCTTTTGCAACTGCCTAAGTGTATTTACAGCAAAGAATCATCTTAAATTCATGAAGAAATAATGAATCTCACAGAAACTATTTTTCCAATATCTATATGTCTGGGTATAAGATTTCACTGATGCCCTAATAACACTTTGAATGTTCATATTTTGGTATAAGGTTAAATTTTTAAAATTAGTGGTATAAATGTATTTTTCTGAAAAAATATATATTCATTTTCCATGATTTAATAGTAGAAACTGTATATAATTTAGTGTTTCCCTCTTGTATTAGCCAACAAAGAATAGCATTATTTCTTGTCTGTAAACTGACAGATAGTCATCAATTTCAATTAAAAAGGATGCTTCAATAATCAGGAATGTTTTTGCATTATTAAATGCTTAACCAGCAGCTTGAGACCTTCTCTTTAACATTCTCAGAATGATTTAGCATTATTATTTTTAAATAGATTTCCAAATGTGCTCATCCTTTCAAACTGTATGTCTGTTGGTAAGAAAACAACCAGCACACACCATTTCCTTTGGATCCCATCAGCCAGTAAGATCCAGAATAAAGAAGCATCTAAATTAAGTCTACATATGTCCATTTACAAAGTAATAAATTTTGGTCTAAAGAATTCTTTTTGCTGGGCCGGGGATTTAGCTCAGAGGCTCAAGCACTTGCCTGGTAAGTGTGAGGTCATGAGTTCGATCCCCAGTACCAAAAAAAAAAAAAAAGAATTGTTTTTGCATAAAATCATGACATGGAATCTATTTTCCTATGACATCATGCTTTCACCTATGTGGCTAATTATTATCTATCAAATAAGAGATGTTTTATATATATGTGGATAAAAATATAAAGTAGTTCATTTTTTTTTACAGAAATGTGCCATATTATTTTCTGATACTTCGAACTGAATTCTTGCTAGGCAAGAATTATGCTACTGATCTACATTCCCTCACATTTTTATTTTATTTTGAGACAGTTTCACTAATTTGCTCAGGTTGGTCTTGAACTTGAGATCCTCCTGCCTCAACCTCTTGCATAACTAAGATTATAAGCATTCACTACTGCTTCTAAACAAGAAAGTTGTCTTTAAAGCATTTATTAGAGGTACATCTATCTAGAAACATTCTGTTCATTAGGAATCTAGGTTTAAATAAATTTGTGTTTATTTAATATAGATCTTATAGAAAGGATGATTTGTTCCTTATTCTCTGGGAGTGGTAATTATAATTCTCTTAACCTAGTTAAGGATACTTATCTGTTAAAAACAGCATGGAGAAGGAAGTATTAAATGAGAATAAAGAGGCTTTTATGAGTGGAAAATGTAAGGTAATCCAAGCTGAATGGGTTTGAAACAGGAGAATTTGGACTCTTCAGTGAAAGCCAATTATGCACCAGAGCATTAGAAAAGAATTGCTTTATTTAAGAAAACCACAAAATCATGGATCATGAAGCTCCCTAGCAGACTAGTGGCAGAGCTCAGAACATGCTACCCCGAAATGTGGTGTCATGATAAAGTGAGTGGAGTATTTTAAGCTAACAGAAATTTCTATTTCTCACTTATGATAGAATATATGGCTTCATAATGACATGAAGAACCACTGTACCTTCAATACTGAGGACAGCATTAGGCACGTGTAAGTGTTCAATAAGTCCATTTTGAATGTCTGCTTAACTGAGACCAGCAGTTGACCTTGCCTCAGACTGGTGCTTCATGGTTATGACACAGAAGATTAGGGCATGCCAAACTAGATGGGGAAATAGGTGTGACCTACTAATTACAAGATTTTGTGACACATGTCCAGAACAGTTCTCAAAGTGCTTCACGTGGGCTTTTGACAAGAACTCTAGTAGGCTTTCAATAGGATGGTCTAGACATGAAGTCAGCCTCACACATAGGATCCCAAAGCTGCCTCTCAGGAAAAACATGTAGAAGTTCTCTTTGGTTTCCTCAGGATTTGGACAGTTTAAAAGAAGCAGATGCTTTAGAAGGAGCTACCTGATAACAGTAAGGTAGCAGAAAGTAAGAAATGGGACCTAGCTGGCAAAACTGGTCTACGATAGTGTGCTACTGAGGAAGTAAATTTGCCTCTTGCATTTTATTCTTATATGTTATTGCAATGAATTTCTTCACTGCAAATGATTTGTACATGCTTCCTCTTAGCCTAGTGAATGAACCAGAGATTAATACGTTGTAATCAGGGGACAGAATCCTCTGAAAGAAAAACACTTACAAGAATAATATGTAGATTAAAAATGACTTGAGCTTTAGTAAGGAGATAATTTAAACCCTGATATTTTTTCTGGGAATTACCAAAAATATATATCCAGATATGTTCATTAGAAATTTTTTTTAGATAGTGAAAGTGTTCTGTGATCTATCCTGCTCAATACAGTAGCTACTAGCTACATTTACTTACAAATCACTTCAAATATAGCTGCTGCAGCTAGTAGTTGAATTTTCAATTTTACTTAACTTGAACTTGAATAATCACATGTAGCTAGTAGCTGATATATAGGATAGTACAGTGGTAGATCTATGTTCCTTAAAGAAATGTGTTTGAGGCCATGGATTTAGCACAGCAGCACAAGTGCCTGCCTTGCAAGCACATTGTCATGAGTTCAATCCCCGGTACCAAAAAAAAAAAAAAAAAAAAAAAAAAGAAGGAAAGAAAACAAACAAAATGTGTTTGCTGCTGGGGCAAAGGACAGGAGGCAGAGGCAGCAAATTTCCATTTTGATAATTTGTGTAACAAACAGGGTTGTTGCTGGGTGGGACTAAATACCACCAAATGTATTCTCTTTCAAGTAAGGAAGCTGAGTTTTCTCTTATAAGAGAAAAGCAAAATCAATCATTTTCTTGTCACATAGTAACTACCTACCAAGTCCAAACACAGGATCCAAAGAAGTATATAATAAATTTAAGTTACCCAGAAATGAATTTAATAAGAGAAAGTATTGAAAAGTTTGTGATGTTTCTGATGAAAAGAGAATGTTTGGTTTCCATTGTCAAAAATAGCACTTAGATTTATGACCTTACCTCTGACCTTCAGGTCTGACAAGGAAAATAAGAGGAGTTTATTGCTAAACCTCAGATCTGTCATGTCAAGGTCAGATGAAGCATTGCATTCCTCTCTGATAAAAGACAAGGTGTCTACAGAGAAAAGGGCCAGCTGCATTAGACCACACACAGAGATGTAGGTGGAAAGAATTTCAAGCAGCAGTCTGGGCGTGAGAAGAAAGAGAAAAATGAACAAAAAGCAGCAAATAAAGTTTAAATCATCATGTTTCTAGTTTGTATTCTTATTTAGGCCATTTCCTAGTAAATACAGATACTCCTAGACCATACTGATAGAAGTTAAACTTTTGAAGAGAAATTTGTCAGTAATTACCACAGAACTGTTCAATTATGCATATTTTTACTCAGCAGTACAGTTTTCAGAAAAGTATCAGGCAGTTCACTGAAGCAGCAGTTTCTGCACCATTAATTATAATGAACAAAAGTTACAATTAATATCTATCAATAGAAAACTGGTTAATTATTTTATTTCCATATAAAAAGAACATCATGGAAGCATTAAATACATACATAACATATTGGGAGATGTTTATCAATTCATGAAAATTCTAAATATATTTTCCTTTTGGTATATCAGTCTTCTAAATGTGTTCTTCAATATATTTTCAAATTTTCTTCAATATACTTACAGAACATATTCAAACACATACGTTTTATAATAAACAGAAATATTAATCTTTCAATATGTTTATAGTACAATGATTTTACTGTTTAGGTTTTGTTCTGTTTTCCTGGGTCAGAAAGATCTCATTGACTTCTTTAAGAAGTACAGATCACTGAATATTACAGTAAGTTTCTCTGGCACCTTTAAGAATCTCTGCCACATGAGCCAACACCAGAAACTACAGTCAGTGTGTAAGCTACTCTACCTACTGACTTTTCATTTGTCTCATTAGATTTCCATTGTGCTTTCACATCATCTTTAATAAATAACTGTTTCACACAACATATTCTATAATTATTCCCAGCTGGTAGTTTCTTTAATTTCTCCTTGTAGAGATTTGGATCTCTAATTGAACAATTGGAGGAAACTGTCACAAAATGTACATGCCTACATTACTCCATTCTGCCTAGTAATAAATTGCAACAGATATTCCAAAAAGGATGAAGTCAAGGTATTACAAACTCATTGCCTCTGTATCTGCAGCCCCATTTCTGAGCACAAGGAATTTTGGTTTCTTGATACTTTCTGACAGTATCAAAGGAACAAGAAAAAGGGAGAGAATGAGAGGTAAAAGTAAACTCCCCTCAAAGAAAAGGAGAAAGAAGAGGAAAAAGAGTAAAAGGGACAGGAGGAAGAGAGAGGAAAAGAAGGATGTAGGGAGGGAAGGAATACAAGAGGGAAATGAAAGGGAAAGAAAAGAAAAAGGAAAGAAAGAGAAAGAAAGAATGAAATATTTCAGATGTGATGGTCATGGAAGGGACTAGAAAAAAGTCTGAGTTCACCCTCATTTGTTTTGATTTCTTCTGAGATCAGACGTGATCGGGTGTGTTCAGGGTAGTATGGCCATAAACTTGTTTTGACTTCTTATCTTCAAAACCACAGTCAGTTTTCCAAATTACCACCTCTACCCTAGCTGGGATAAAGTAGTGTGAGTTAGGAACCTTTTGCAAAAATAAGATTATATTGCCAGGAATGGACCCAGAAAGAATGTTCTCATAATAAAAGGTCATGTCAAGTCTTTTTCATCTTGTTTTCTGTAGAAGCCAAAGCCCATGAAGCAACAAACATGTATTCCCAGGGGTGGCAGGACATGCCTTTCCTATCAGTGTCACTTTGGACAGAATGTACACAAGTCATGGGAATGTGCAAAAAGCTGAGTCTGCTGCAGAGATGCTGATGGCAGAGTTAGGCTTCAACTTGTGACAGAATTAATGAGTAATTTTGGGACTATGTGTATTTTTTTAAGTGAATTCCATTAGAAAACTGAAGGTGCCGCTTAAGAGTGGTTCTTGAGTTGCTCACATTCAGGTCATAAAATACTGATCTCGTAGCACCTGCACTTCTGTACAGCATGCACCACGTAAGTAACCACATGTTCAGTATCTGTTTGTCTTCCCCACATTGCTGTCAGATGCCTACGTGCAGAGTTACAGTTACTTTGTTGTCCACTCTTGTTCAGGTGAGCCTGGCTCTGTCCTGAGACAGAGGTGACAAAGAAGATCTGTGCATTGCAGAATGAAAAAATTTCTGACAGAACATGAAAAAATAAAGACCTTACTAAAATGGGATAAAGACCAGTGCTGACATAATGCCATGTCCATAGTTAAGTACTATGGGTCCATTTTTTGTATATGTGTTGTATCCATTAAGCTGAAAATAAAAATCCTAATGGTTGTCATTTACTGAGAACATACTATGTATTCTGACTTTTGTGTACAACTCAATTGTAACAAGAATGCTACAAAATAGAAATCCAGATTTCAATTTGTGAATTAAAATAGAAGCGCAGCCAAGGGTAGTGGCTCATGCCTGTAATTGCAGTACTATTGAGGACTGAAGCAGTCGGATGTCAAGTTGCAGTGCCACGTGGGCAATTTAGTGATAACCTGTCTCAAAATTAAAAAAAAATCTTTGATAGGACTGGGAATGTACCTCAGTGCAAAGGTCCTAAATGCAATCCTTTGTATTACAAAAAACAAAAACAATCACAACAAAAAAGGAATTGCTGAATGTTTAATTTTCTCAAGACAATAACTACATAGCAAATAACAGAATGTTGACTGCAATTTATTCAAAGAAAACTACAAAGGAAGAAACGAGTTTAATCAGTTAGTTTATGTTCTTTTCCTTCATTTAATCCCATTTCTTTGCAGAAAGGAAATTTAGATGAATGATACCTATAGAATGCAAGTACCTGCACAATACTAAACTAGTGGCTGCTAAACATGTTTCTATAGAAATAGTCAAGCTGTTTCTGGCATTCTGTACCATGAGAAAATAAGTTATATGGGAAAGCAGAATACAGTTTCAATGAAGTGAGCTTCTTGGGTGGCATCTTTAGAGCTGAGTTTTTCTCTCTTCAAGAGCAAAAGACAATCAGAAATTCTGGTAAAGGTTTCAGTACTTTCCTGATAAGAGTAAGGAACAGCAGCCTGGCAGCTCAGTGGAGAGGACCAAAGACACAGAAAAGATGAAATGCAAGCAGTATGACAGAGCCGAGACCAAAACTACATCTGAGAAAAAGAAAGAAGTTGTGGGAGAACAACCTCATTGGATTCAGCTAATCTCACAGAGGCAAATGTACAGACCTGAGGAACAAAGATGTGATACCTGTGTGACCTGTTGAATTTGCTACTTTTTGGTCACTGGCACTCTTGCTCCCAAAGGGCCTGAGAAAACTTGAAAACACAGTCACCTTCTGATGCTGGCGGTGCTGAGGATTTGTTCCTGGACTGTGGCAAGTTATTTGGAGAAAGCTGACCTTGAAAAGGGGGTAAGCTTAGTTCCTGCAATTGTACTCTTCCGTGCCTGGGTGTACATTATGGAAATGTGTCTACAGGGAATAATAGATCCTTGTAGATGGGAATCTCTGTGTACCCTTAGTGGTGGAGCTTACTCAATTCTGCCAGTCCCAGACCAAGAAACTAAAAACAGGTAAAGATCTCCATGTTTATCAATGCTTCTTTGAAACTGAAATCAGGAACACAAGTCAGATCATAACAACTGCTAAACTTGGTTGTGGACCGAAATATGTCTTTATCTCAAATTTACCTGTGGTAGTTGTAATCTCCAGTACTTCAGAATATAACCATATTTAGATAGAAGATGTTAAAAGAGTTAATTAAGCAAAAGTGATATCTAATCAAACATGACTGGTGTTCTAAGAAGAGGAACTTCAGTCACCCATATGCACAGTACAAAATGTGATCATGTGGGACACCAGAAGACAACTTGTACAATCTAAAGAGAAGGCTTCCCAAGAGATTAACCCTAGTGAAACCCAGATCTTAGACATCTGGCCTCCACAATCATGAGAAAATAAATTTCTCTTGTTTAAGTTACCCAGTGTGTGGTTCTTCACAATTGTTATTTTTTATTAGTTCTTGTGTGCAGTACGCAATAATTATGTTTCTCATGGAGAGTAGGTACATGTTCATAACACATTGTGGCTTTTTTCATCCTTTTTCCCTTCCTTTTTCTCCCTCTCTTTCTTAGTCACCTTTCCTTTCCCCTCATTATCCATCTTTTACTCTTTGTATTTGGGGTTTCTCATATAAGAGTAACCATATGATATTAAATTTGTGTGTCTGATTTTTGTGTGTCAAATGAATGTTGAACTCAAGTTTCTGAGGGTATTTCATGAACATTTAGAAAAGGTAGAATAGGTGTAAAGGAGAAAATGAACCATCTCTAGCCCCAAATTTGCCTATTTAATCCAATCATCAGATTTAACGTGCTTTTGTGGTACTGAGGATTTAACCCAAGGAAAACTGAGCTAAAACTCCATTCCTTCTCATTTAATTTTTTACATTGAAACAGCACCTAGCTAAGTGGTTCTGGCTGGGCTGTAATTCCTGCCTCAACCTCTTTATGTTTAATTTTTATTTTTGTTGGTACATGGTTGCAATTGTTAGTGATCACATATATTGTAGAAAGTTGGTGTTTGTAAATAACAGCCCCCTCTATCTTTTGGGCCTCTTCCTATTTGCAAAAGTTCTATCTCAATTTTTGTTTTCCAATTCTTTTAACCTCACCTCTACCACCTGCTCCCCCTCCCATTTGAAATAAAAAACCTCCCTGCTTCCATTTATCTATGAGCCTCTTTCATTTCTGGGATTATAGCCATGCACCATCTTGCCCAATGAGATGTAATAGTAACAATAATAGTGGTTATTTGTGGAATGTTTCCTGCATGATAGCCTCTGTTCAAATATTTGAGTTAATCATCACAACAACATTTGGAGCATCACCATTTCATGGGTGTAGGAATGTAGAAGATTAATTTAGTCACAGAGGGCAATTTTTTCAGGTTATACAGCTGGTGGTAGGGTGAAATTATGCCATAATGAACTAAATAAGGCTCAAAGGGGTGTAGTAGTTATCGGAGACATCACATAGGCAATGGAGTAACAGGAATGAGGCTTCCAGTTAGCTGCTCTTTCTTCAGCATTCTCTTTTCCTCTCAGATGCAATGAATTTGCCAAAAAGTGCCATGATGCAGCCAATGCACCTCCCTAGTCTTTAAGAAAGGAACAGCCTTTCCTAATCCAGGAAAGTGAAGATTTTAGAGACTTCTTTCCATTTTGTTTTTCTGTTCAAAAATTTTCACCCTCATTTCTGAAACCCCTTAAAAAAGTCTTCGGCTCATGCTTAGAATTTATTTTACATGACTGATCTCACAAATGAAATTATGCCATGATACAAAGCTAACAGCATGCTTAATGACTGACTCACAAGCCCAGCTGGTTCTTAATTTATGTTGCAAGTAGCTGGGGAAACACTTTTATTTTTCATGTTTAGTAAACATATGAATCTAGGGTCAGTAAAAATTGAAAATTATTTGCAATCAACAAAGCATGAGTACTATATGATGGGGGTGGATAGAAAAGGCTCCTATCTAAAATCCATCCAGGTAATATCACACTGAAATATCTGAATAAATTTTTTCATAAATGAAAAATTGCATGTAAGAAGTTTTATTTAGAGCTACCTGAGAAAGACATTTTTGAGAACAAATGTTTCACTTGATTAAGGAAGACAGTTGATGAAAGTTAATATATTGGCCAAATATATTACAAATTAGCTCAAAAACTGATCTGCATATATATTTGTCCTTGTTTGTGTAACAGAAAAACTACTGTGCATTCTATGAAAATCTGTGAGACTTGGGTTAAGTTTTTTAATCATGTATTTATTCACTTTTCTCCAATTCAAAAATGTTTGTTGCTGGCCCACTGGTGCCAAGAACTAGAGATAAGGCAGTAAATATTTCTGCTGCCCAAAGACCCTAGCATCCAGGGAGGCTATGAGTCATTAAATCATCATGCACATGTTCTGCTCATGATGCCTTGAAGGAGAGGAAAATTGTGCAAATACAAAGCAGTTGAGCTGTGCTGACTCCAAAAGTGGAGTCACTTCCTATGTGTTTCTGAGCTGGTGATATGAAAAACCAAAACCTAGTGAAAAAAGTTAAAAAATAGTCACACAATGTGCTATAAATGTTTTCCTTTCACTACATTTAATTTTGAGTTCATTATTTTGTAGGTTTTATTTCATTATTTTGTAACTGTTTGGAAAAAATGGGATATTCTAGTTCACTGGTCTTATAAACTGCTCATTCACTATGATTCACAGTACCATTATCTTCACATTAAAATAAGGGAAGAACTAATCTAAAATTTCCTTCCACTTTTTTCTTCTGGAAACTCACTGTCATCCTTGCAATATACCAGAGCCCTGTCAGCAAACAAATCAGGAAAAGATAGAAACTCAACTATCCGCAGTCCTTTCCAGTCTTCATACACCATTCTTAGATCTGTTTCTATTCCTTGACTTGTCATTGTACTGGGCCCTGCATGGTATTTTTTTCTGACTCAAGCCTGAGCTCTGGGAAAAGTGAACTGCGTCCTGAAAGCTGTGAATTTATGAAGCATCCTTGCAAGCTATATTGGCTTTATAATGTGAAAATAAGTTTTTCCTATGCAACATACATCTAGAAAATAATTTAGCTAGTGAATCTAAGGGATACATGGATAAGAGAGACAAAGGAAAGAAGTCAATCAATATGCTACATGCATTAGTTATGTTTCTTGAGAGGAACAGAAGCAATAGAAAAATGTGTGTGTGTGTGTGTGTGTGTGTGTGTGTGTACGCACGCACACGTGTGTTTACACAAGGAGATTAAGTAAGCTTACAAGATCAGAGGCAGGAAAGTCCAAAATGGCCTACATGCCAGAGAGTCAAGAATTCAGTAGCTTCTCAGTCCAAGAAGCTGGAAGCTACAGAACAAGACAGATTAAGCATGCAGCACCAGTCCATGGTGCTGGAAGCTCCCTGGAATATCACTATTGAGTCTAGGTTGGAAGGCTGAAGAAATTGGAGGCTGGTACTCACGAGGCATGGCAACAAAAGGTACACTGCTCAAGCAGCATGAAGCTGTCAAAGACACATGCCAACTTCCTAGTTTCCCTTATGTATCACTCTGGCTATAAGCACTTATTGGTTGATGGCATCTACAGTTAGGATGGGGTTTCCTTCTCAGTTTTCTGGACTACACATCAGTCATCTGACACGCAAGTATCTCTCCTAATTCAGTCAAGTTGATGTATCTGAATTAATGGTTACATTGCATATCAATGAATATTGCCATGAGAGAAAGCATTTCTTCTAGCCAGTTGACTTTATTCTCTCAAGCTAAGTTCCAGTCAGATAATCATAGCTACTGGATAATGATGAAAGTATTTTTTGGATTTGCTGTAACATGCCTAAAATTAATTTCATAGAACTCATCATTGGCATGCAATTTAAGTAGCATGAGAAACTTCTTGTTATCAGCCAATGTTTTAATATTTATCTCAGTATTTTAGGCCACTTTTATGCCTTATCAATATAAACATCTGAAATCTGAGTGTTGGAAAACTAAGCAGACAAAAGAGAATTGAAATTAAAGATTATGCTTTTGTTTTTAAAAAGAACTAAGAACAGAAGGTAAGACTTATAGGTTTCTCTTAATCTCTAAATGTTTGGTTATGAATTATATCTAAATAGTTACTCTCTGGCTTATAATAAAAAAGAAGCAGGAAGGGAGAAGAGGAGAAAGTAATAAAAAAAAGAATTAAAATGTGTTATATACATGTAGTAATTTCCCACAAGGAAACATGCACTAATAAACAATAAACAAGAAATAAATAAGGGAATGAAAAGTCATTCCCTTTAGTTTCCTGGTAGACTGTAGAAGATGTATTTTTATATTGATTAATCTCTAATGTACATTAAATTAGAAAATTAAATGCATAAGATAAAGAAAAATGTATACAAGAAACTAAGACTATAAATATGTGAAATATAGATAAAACTGTAATCAGTTGTCATGTTAAAAATTAGATAAATGAGAATTAAATAAAATGAAATTGCAGAAATTTAGATTTTTCAGTATACAACTTTGTTCAAAATGCCAAACATTAGAAATGTGCACTGTACTCACTTTTGTGGTCAAAGAGAAGGCAATTTAGAAAACATGATAAAGTTTACAAAGGAAAAATTTGAGGGCCTATGATTTTATGATAAATTAATAAATGAAATAGAGTAAAGTAAATCCTAAAATACAAAGAAAATGATCTAAATATTAGCCTGAGTTTTCAGCTGAGTTCACTTACACAAACATGAACTGAAAATAAGGATAATTACATATTTCATCCCCCCATTGCATAAAGGACAAATAAACCAATATATAAGACATCTTCCAGTTCCCAGGGGAAAAGTAATGTAAATTCTCTGAGCCCTTGGAAAATGCACACACACTTTGTTTGGTGAACACTTCACTGGGATCCTCCTGTGATGTCATTAATAATATAGGAAATTGTGAACAAAGCATAAGAAAAATGAAGATATGTGCCATGAATCTATGACTGTCTTAGAAAAACTTTTGCAGGCCTTGGAAATTTTCTCCAAGTTATATAGCTATTTTCAGTGACTCACAGCAGGGAGTTATCTTTGTAATTTCATCCCATCATCTCCCATTATCACCAAGAAATTTTGTACCTGCAGAAATTGGCCACACATCATCTTTACCTACTATCTCTAGCAAGCTCAAAATCCTTTTGACTTTAAAAAGAAGGCTTAGAGGAAGGTAAGTAAACAAAGGTCATATCCTGGGTATGACTTTCTCAACTGATGAGTCTCTGTTATCACTTATCACAGAAAGGAATAAAAATAGATGTTACTCTGCCATCACTACTGGAGACAATTGAACAACCATGAACACTGAGGAAAGAAACAAATTATGAATGCCATGGGGAAAAAAGCCTTGGATCTATCTAATCTTCAGTCTGTTAAAAAGAAAAAGTTCAGAAGTAAACACACAAAAGGATACAAAAATGCATGCTAGTTGTAAATTTTGGTTTAATAAGTGAATTACAAATAAATTAGATGCTCAGAAATAGTAGTGCACTCATGGCACTTAAATAGAGGGAACTCTAGGCTGTCAATTACATTTATCATTATAAAGTTTATATGGATATATAAATGCTCTCATTAGTCAGTAAACAAAGATGTTAATAATCATACATATAAGAGAATTACAAATATATATGAATATTCATGACGAGCAAAAATGGAATGGGAACCACATACTCAAAGCAATTGTATTGAGTATTGGCTCTGTGCCAGCACTTATTTGAGTATTTGAAAGACAGTAGCGAAAAAGAGAGACAAGGGCATTGTTCCTTTGATAGAAGTAAATAGTATACAAATAAATGAGCAAGAATATATCAAAAAGTGACGAGTGCTATAAAGAAAATGGTTTTATCACAGGTTCTAGAAGGATTGCTTTAGACTGACAGTGAGGAAGACCTCTGAGCAGATAGACTCTAATCAGGGCCCAGAGTTCTAAGGTTTGGTCTGGACTCTGGGAGTTATATTAGCTAAGTCTTGCGGTCTCACACTCTTCATATTCTCCCAGGTCCAGAATGGGAATCAATTTAACTTCCCTCCAAGAGGGAGTTCCTGAAATGGAGTCATTCATTCATCCCTCATTTTAAAATAAGCTAACATTTTCTTCTTCATGAACAGAGTAACTGCAACTTCAGCTTGTTTGTTGCAAATCCTCTGGTGCTGCAGTCCTTAGGATTGGTTATCTATCTGGTCAATCAGCTTGTGTAGTTGGCCCCAGGAGAGCATCTGACCTAAGTGTAAGTTGTTGATTTTTTAGTTAATCCAATCTGCAGTTCACATCAAAGAAAAAAGTGCTATTTCCATGTGGTGAACACATGCATGTGGCATTTAGAATCACCTCTTTTTCCTCCTATTTCCTCATTTTTAATTCTCTGAATGCTTCTTTCGCTGACTTATTCTTCCAGTGTTGACTGGAGGGATTCAGTCTGGGAAATCCATTATGGAGATTCAGATCCAGTATAGATATCCAGCTTCCTTTAATGTAAGTTTTGCAGTGTATGGATTAGAATGAGATGTGATGCCATCTGCCTGCTAAACTTCTCTAGCAGGAAGAATAGAAATAAAGATATTTTTCACGTAATTTTAGAAAAATGTTTCTCATATTTGTGCCTGAATTCTTGACACTTCCCATACTTCACAAATTCAAAGACTATGTGGTCCTAACGACATTGCGACTGCTGCAGTTCAGCAGTAAGTTGGCCTTGACAAGAGCCCCTGTCTTCAGTGTGATTGTGACGGCAATCCAAGCGCCTTTATCTCTAACCAAGTTCACAATATTTCTGTCTATCTTTAGTACTGAAATAGGGCTGAAAGTTTGCAAAAAGAGAGCTGGTGCAATGATGATTTTGTGCCTATCCACTAGACAAGGAGGTAGCAGAGAGCTATGAGCTAAGTAAGTAGTCAATCACTGGTACTGTTAAATATAGAGATGATCC
>PVJX010029590.1:0-22788 GCA_004027295.1 Dolichotis patagonum | reverse complement strand
GGCATCACAATCCCCGACTTAAAATTATACTACAAAGCTACAGTGATAAAGTCAGTATGGTACTGGAATAGAAACAGACCCGAGGATCAGTGGAATAGATTGGAAGATACAACCACAACTGCAAACTCACTGAACCACCTCATCTTTGATAAAGGGGCCAAACATGCTCGCTGGAAGAATGACAGTCTCTTTAACAAAGATTGGTTTTATTCTGTCTTGATTTTGCTATACCTGATGGAAAGGACAGCTATTGTGAAGATAACAAGACATACTATGGTAGCCATTATTGTTTTCCTATTGTTCTGCTGTAGGGAGCGGCGTGATTGCCTCACTGCTGCCACCCCATCCCGCCCTCCTGTGGGCATTTGATGCGTCTGCCTACATTACCCATGATCCTCTTCTACCTGACCCAGATATGATGACGGCTTCCTGCCCCCGCCTCCATATAAGCTGAAGGCACCTCCTCAATAAACGAGACTTGATTGGAACTGCTCAACTTGTCTCCGTCTCTCTTTCCTCTTGCCCTGCCCCCCCATCCCCGTTCCCTCTCCAGGTGAGACCCACGGACTGATCAGCGGGCCGGATCATTCTGCTTTGAAGTTTCCTACCAATTTCATTGCTTTGTTTTGATTGGATTTATTCTGTTTTGTTTTGTTGGGTTTTATTATCTTTAAAATAAAAAAAAACTATATCAATATAGTAATTTTCAGACTTCAGAGAAAGAAATTGTCAAGATGAAAAGGATACTATATAATGATATAAGTATCAATTCTCCAAAAATATGTAACAATTCTTAATAAATATGTATCTATCAACATAGTATCAAAACAAGGAAGGCACAAACTGATAAACACTTCAGGGAAAACACACTACCCACTGATATCATTGGAGACTTCATCACACCTGTCTTAATAGTTGAAAGATTCAGCAGGTAGAAAATTAGGCTAACAGAAGAGTACATATTCCCAAGGTAACATAGAAGATTCTCCTACAGGACATTTTAGGTCACAAAACACACCTGAACAAACTTAAAACAATATACAGTCTGTACTCAGATCAGTGTAACTAAACTCAGAGTCAGTGAAAGAGCTGGAGGTGTAGCTCAGCGGTACAGTGCTTCCCAGCATGTGTGAAGCTGTAGGTTCAACCACAAAAATGCTAACAAAATCAAGAAATAAAAGATAGCTGGAAAGTCACAAAATATTTAAACATCACCCATCTATATAACTCACGGCTCAAAGAAGAACACTCAAGAGAAATTGAAAATATTCTCAACTAAATCAAAATGAAGATGCAACCTATCACAATTTGTGAGACGAAGTAAAAAGGAGCGCTTAAATTTCAAATGCATATGGCAGAAAAGAAGAGATATCTTCAATCAACACAAGCTTCCCCTTTGAGAGACTAGAAAAATTAACATCAACCTAACGCGGCCCGGAGAAAGTAGAAAGCAGTTCAATGAAATTGAAAATAGGTAACCAACAGACAAAATAAATAAATAAATAAATCAATGAAAACAAATGAAGTTTCTTTGAGAGCAGGAAAAAAAAAAAACTCCAAATGCTGATTAGGCTCTAACAAAACTAACCATAAAAACAACACAGAAGATACAAATTATGCATATAAGAAATGAAGAGCAGACATCACTACTGATTCCATGGACATTACAAAGATAATAAAGGAATTTTGTGAACAATTCCATGACCAAATTTGATAACCCTGAAAGGCTTAATCTGCCAAAATCCACGTTAAAAGAAATAACCTAAGTAGGCCTATTAAAGAAATTGAATTGACAACAGAAAACATTAGGACCAGGCAGCTTCAGTAATGAATTTTATCAAATATTTAAATAAGAAATACCAATTATCTACAGTGTCTTCCAGAAACAGAAGGAACTATTTCTAACTCATTCTATAAGCCCAGGATTACCCTACTGCCAAACCAGTGAAACATCTTTGATTTTAAAATGTACAAAAGCCTTCAATTATTATTATACTTAATGGTTAGAAACTAGATGCTTCTCCCCTAAAACCAAGAACAAAGCAATAGCATCTCCTGTTACTATTCCTATTCAATAATTTGTGGAAATTTTTAGCTAAACTGAGACAAGAACAGAAAGTCACAGGTACACAGATTGAAAATGAAGAAATAAAACTGTCTGTATTCCCAGGTGATATGGTTTTTTATGTAGAAAAGCCGAAAGAATTGACAAAGGTCTCAGAATAATAAATAATAGCAAAAATCACAGGATGTAAGGTTAATGCACAAAAATCAATTGTATTCCTATATATCAGATAACTGGATTTTGAAATTTAAAATAATTCTATTTATGTAACATCAAAATAGAGAAATAATTGGTTATGACTAACAAAATACGTATAAAAGGGGGAAAATGAAAGAGTATTTAAAAGGAGATATTCCATGTTTATAAACAGGAAGAATTAGTACTGTTATAGTATTAGTTCTCCCCTAATTTGATTATAGAATCTATGAGGACCTAATGAAAATTCCAGCAAGTAATTTTGTGGATACTGACAAACTTAACATAAATCTTATATGGAAAGACAAAAGAGCCAGAACAGTTATAACAAAACTAAAGTAAAACAAAGCTGGAAGACTTATACCACTCAACTTTCAGATTTACTAAAAAAAGTACCAGTTAACTCATCCTTGACCCAAAAAAGGCAATTGAATGAAGTTGATCTTTTCCACAAAGGCTGCTGGAGGGGTAGTACATTTTTAGGCACACAAAAAAAAATCTAGACAGAGCTTTACATTTTCACAAAGATTAACACAAAATGGATCTTAGGCCAAAATATAAAATGCACAGCTTTATAAATTTTAGATAACCTGGGCTTTGGCGATATGTTTTTAGGTATGACACCAAACATTGAATTCATGAAAAAAAAAACTTAATAAATTGGGCTTCATTAAAGTTAAACACTTCTATTCTGCAAATTAAAAAAAAAGGAAAGACAATGAAGAGATGAAAGAATGGAGCATTTTCAAAGCACATGTCTAATAAATGACTTGTATAAAAAATACACAAAGAACATTTAAAACTCAACAATTAAAAAATAAACACAAAGTTTAAAAACAGGGAAAAAAGAACTGAACAGACCCTGAGATGGCAAATCAGCATGTGAAAAGGTGTTTTATGAAACGAGGGGGCTACAAATTAAAACATGCAAGCATCAAGAATAAAACGCCATATACCTATTAGAATGGCTAAAATTTTTAAAGAAAAAACTGACAAGAGCAAATGCTGGCAAGGGTACAGATAAATAGGAATGCTTCTTTATTACTGGCTAAACCAAATGGTATACCCACCTTTGAAGACAACTTGGCAATTTCTTACAGAGCCAAAAATAGTCTTAGCAGCAGTTTTGTGCCTAAGTGTTAATTCAAATGAGTCAAATACCTATCCACATGGAACATGCATGCTACCAGTTATAGCAGTTTTTCCATAATTGGCAAGAACTGGTAGCAACTAAGATATCTTTCATTAGTGAAAGCCCAAATCTTGGTGTGTCTATTCAAGATAATATCCCAAGACAAAAAGAAATATTCAAACAAGCCACAAGAAAAACATGGAAGAACCTAAAATACATAATGCTCATGAAACAAGCCAGTTTGAAAGGACTACCTACTGTGTGATTCCAGCATTTTGGAAAAGACTAAACTATGGAAATTAGAGAAGAAAAAAAAACAATGCTTTTCAAGGGTCTGGATGGAGAGAGAATGAAGTGGACAGTTAAAGTACAGGGGCTATGTAAGATGATGAAACTATTCCCTATAAAATTGGCACAGTGGATACACACCTTTGTCAAAATCAATAGTACTGTGTAATATGACAAGTGAGCCTTAAATTATGGGGTACAGTTAACAGCAATCTATCAATATTTGTACATTAATTGCAAGAAATACACCACATTAACGCGAGATGTAAATAGTAGGCAAGACTGGGGGAAGGTAATACAGAATTCAATGTACTATCTGCTCAATTACTCTATAAATCTAAAATTGCACTATTACAAACTATTATTTTCTTCTAAAAACCACAGGTACATTAAGATACACACACTCAGAAATAGTTACTGTCAAAACTTCAGGCATTGTCAACTACACTGGTTTACCATGACTGATCTTAATTGAATCTGGTTTGTTAGATTGCTGTTTTGTATTGACAGATTTTATTCAAAGCCGTTATGATTGATAGTATCAAATCTGAGAGTATAGGCAACTACACCGAAGATGACAAGATTCACTAGGATACCCACTCTGGTTTGATTACCTGCCTTTGAAGTTTTACATTGTCTATAATGTTTTGCTTTTACTAATATGTTATGTATTGCTATATTCAATTATACTGCTATATCCAAATATACCTGATGATATAGACAATTCTATTGAAGATAAAAGAGACAACACAGTAACCATTGTAGATCACCTTGTACTGTGGTTTTATGACTTTTTGGTTTCATGCTCTTATAGGAATTTGTTTTGTTTTGTCTTGCTATGTTTTGTTTTTCCTTCTAATACAGAAAGGATAGAAATACATGTAAAGACTAATGCATGTGTAGCTGTTTACAGTCTCACTGTTTTAATGTCTACTTTGTATGATTTAATTTTGTAACTTGAGCAACTATTTCTAACAGGACAATATGTAATTTATCAACTAGTGATTTCTTACTGTTTATCTGTTTTTAAAAGTCTGTATCATTTCTACCCCTTTCCTGTTTTTTTTCCTCTTTAAATAAAAAAAGTTTTAAAAAAATTAAATATGTGTTGACCAGAAAAAAAAACAAAACTATAGGCATTTCAAAACACTAGTGCAGTGGTGGCAAACTCATGGTACACACGCCACTCTACAAAGTTCACCATCACTGCCCTGGAAAATATGTAGAGAAGTTAGAACTCTCATGTATTACTGTCAAGAGTGGAAAATGGTGTAAATACTTTAGAAAAATTGTAAACATTCCTAAAGTGTTGAATCCAGATATATCACACAACCCAGCAATTCTATTCCTGAGAGTATATCTAAGAGAAATTAACATATCCACACAAAGACTTGTACACAGTCATAGTAGCTCTATGCATAACAGCCCACACCTGGAAATGGGTTGCTAACTAGACAACCAAAATGTGACATTCAGGCAACAGAATATTACTCAGCCATAAATAGGAATGAATCACAGATCCTTTCTATAACCTATATGAATCTCACAAATGTTATGCCAGTGGAACAAGCCAGACAGAATGGCATTAGGTCTGTCTTAGTTACTTTTTACTCATCGCTGAGACAAAATACCTGATGCCAAAAGTTGGGAAAGCAAAGGTTTATTTCTTACAGTTTTTGGAGGTTTCAGTCCATAGTCAGTTGGCTCCAAGGCAAGGTGGCACGGCGGGGCTGCAGTTCATGGCAGCTGCAAACAGCAAGCAGAAACAGGCAAGATTGAGACACACCTTCTTCCTGCCATTACATCACATCCTGGCTCCACCCCCAGGAGGGTGTAGCACTGACACCATCAATCCAAGCACTAGACAATGAACCAGTCACAAATGTACAATGCAAATACATGAGGCCTGGGGGCCACCGACATAAACCATGACAAGGTCTTATTCCATTTATTTTAAAATCCCAGAAAAGAAACATCTTAAAGCCAGAAAACAGATTAGTGGTCACCTAGGACTGGAGGTAGGAGAGGTAGGAGTGAGGATTGACTGTAAATGGGCACAAAGGAGGTTTATGGAGAGAGAGAAATGTTCTGAATCTGGGCTGTGGTGCTGCTGGTTGCACTCCTTAATTCTATAAAGTCATTAAATTGCTTTATGAAATATAAATATACCTCAGTGACGCTATTAAGAAATGTGTGAAGAATTTCTTGGTGGAAAGAGAACAGAACCATTCTATGGTGTTCAAATAGTCAGAACAAAATTCTAGGAAACTAAACTTTCAGTCATCATAAGGAAGTATATATCCTGATAACCCGAGTTCCCTGCTATGCACACGCACAGCATCACTAACTGGGATACCCAGCTCTGGGCCTGTGGCCAACCTAAGAGGCTTTCTGAGCTTCTACTCTGTCAGTGGAACCTGGCTCATCCAATGTGACTACCTGGATAGTCTGGTATTTGCAGATGAATGCATTCCAATGGCTAAACCTATCTCTTAGTAGTAGTCCTGAAGCTAAATAACTTCCTGCCATGAAAGGGATGACATATTCCTCTTAGAGTGAAGAGACAATAAAATTAGTTAGGGTTTTTAAGTTACAACATTTTTGCATACTGTTTATTTCTTTTAAAACCCTGCATTGTGTAGGTATTGTTTGAAGAACAATGTGATTGTCACTATGGATTTATTTACATAGATGCCTTTTGTCCCCAGGAAAACTTTGAGGTTCAAAGTACTTTCCTAGGAGCCACAAGGCATGTAAAAGTTTAAGATGGGGCCTCTGCCCTCAAGCTCCTGGGAAAACCATCTTTGAGGACATAGGTGGGCATATCTGAAGCAATTAGCAGGTATCAGACACTGTCCAATAAAGATGCGAATTGTAGAATTTAGAGAAAATTAAACTCTGTAGCTATTAAACCACAGATGTCATTAGGAATTAACTACCAGGATTAAAACATGCTGATGGCAAAACTATGCAGCTGACAGAACTGTCCACACCCAAAATAGTTATTTCAAACCAGAAGTCAAGTAGTCCTGGAAGGCTTCTGACACCAATATACTGCTGGATAATATCTATTGAGTGCTTTCATGGGGACAAGAGAAGTCAGTGCTTTAGAAAGAACTCATTTAAAAACAGACTCCCACAGATCATGTTGGGATGTGCAAATTCCACAGTGGATTCTTTCTTGAATTTCACTCATCTCTAGTGCCTATATGTGAGATATAAAAGTGAAAGTTTTGATAGATAAATGCAAGTGAAGTGCTGCCATTGTGACAGCATCGCAATTGGATTTTTTTCTTGATATCTTTCTATCTGTGGCTTTGCCCTCTGCTACTCTGAGAGTTTCCAGAATGCCAAAATCATAAAAATCTAGGTTATTTCAATAGCATATGAAAAAGACTCCAAGCTAAGGAATTTTAATACGCACTGCTAGCAGGGCTAAAACTCTGTAACATGTGCACTGGTGGGATTAACAAATGATCTACCATAAATATTTTCTCATTTGTAGCTGACTCTGATAAGCAGAAGTGGAATTGGAATTGCTTTTCCTTGACTTCTGAGTCATCTGTCACCTGTCTGTCTCTCTCTCTCTCTCTGTCTCTCTCTTCCCTGTCTTGTTGTCTCTCCTCTTTCCATCACTCTTTAATGAATTTGATTTCAAGAGGTTTGAAGACAGATGGAACCCAGGAGATAACGTGTTCCTGAGGATAGTCACCTGGTTTTCTGGGAACAAATGGTCAAGCTCTGCTCCTTCAACACCTTGATCAGGTGAGGACTGAGTTGCCTACAGTCCGTCCACCCCAACCCTAGCTATCCCCAATGCTGTAAAATCTGCAGGCCATTTTTTGCTGCCCAAGAGAGTTTTTGAGGTAGACACTCTTAGAAATGGGACAAAAACAGCTCACCTAAAATGCTTTCTTACACAGTGATTTCCCATGAAAATTGACAGAAATTCATTTTCCATTACCTTGTTCATTCAGCTTCTAATTAGCACACACTGTCTGACCTCATTATTCCCCATGCCTCAATTTTGCTTTTTCTCAAACAAATCGACTTATGATTCCCTTTGCATAAGAACACTTCCTGGAGTGCCTTGAGGTACTTAACTAAAGTTAGTCGCTGTCAATAGATTTTAATTTTTTTTAAACTACAAAGCAAATGCGCTGTAGTGACACACTTTAAATCCTGTGTTTTCCTTGATTCCCTTCTGAAAGTTGTTCCCTTTTTAAATTTTCTTAACATACTTTTCAAAGCATAAAGTAAGTACCTACAGAATACTGTTTTGCCTTCACGTTTTACAGTATCTGTTCAAAGGTTATTCATATTCTTAAAGTTACTTCTAAACTGAGTTTGTAACAAAGTCAAACATTTCTTCTGGAAGGAACCTTCTCCCTCAGAATGTGTATATTAGGCTTGGGAATGTAGCTCAGTGAAAGAGCATTTGCTTGGCATACATGAGGGCCTGGACAGACCTCTAGCACCGGAGAAAAAAGAAAGAAAGAAAACTGAGAATGCCAGAATGTAAACGTTGGTCACTGTGCCGTCTGTGCAGTGCTTTGGACCTGGACCTGGACCACTGAGCATCAGCTCAGATAATGTATTTTTAATACATAAATCACACAGAGAAAGGGTATAATGAAGTTAGTGAATGGCACTAATATTTGGGATTAAAATCACTCAAGAAATGAAGGGTGTCTCCCCCACCCCATGTTTTAGGATGTCAGCCAGTTAACTGCCCTGATTACAAGAGTCTCTATAGTAGAATCACACATTTCACTTGTAATTACTTGGAGTTGAAGGGAAAATATAGCATCTTAATTTTGTTTCTAGTTGATGTTATTTTCCTTCCCAAGCCCCCATCTGCCACTGGTGAGGAGAAAACAGCTGAAGGTTGAATCCGATTTCTGCACTGTTTATTCAGCCCTTTTAGACTACCTCAGACAGGCCTTCTTCCGGCATCCTGCCTCTCCCTAAGCGAGCATAGGGTGGGTGGGGAGTGCAGTGTCATGTACATTCCCCTGAACTAGAGGGAAAGGTGTGCCTTGGGCATGTAACCCTGCTGGGTCTCTGGAAAATCGTCCTTTGTCGCCTAGCTGCTGGGTTCCCTGCCACACTTAGCGCTGAACTGCAGCTACAGTAAATCCTCAGTCCGGGCTTGTGGCTTGGCCAGCATTCTCTGTGATACTCTTTGAGTTTGGTGGCCTCCACACAGCCCTGGAGCTTCCCAGGTACTCCGGGGTCCCATCAGGCTAGACGACTCTTTTGTGCCTCAATATGCAAAGCTTCTCATCTGTCTAGAGTGAGCCCTGCAAGAAAGCCCATTCCAGAAATACAGGGGCTTTCCTACTTCCTCCTCTTCCCTGGTGATTCCCTCTTAAAGGTAGGGAAGTGAATTGAGACCCTCCAATTCAAGACAGTGCCCTGTTACACATGTTGACAGCCTCGCTGCAAACTCTTACATGTGATGTCAGAATCAGATACTGTCTGGCTGCTTTCCTTTGCTTCCCTTCTACGATAAATCCCAAGCATCCCCAAGACAGAAGGATGCCTTGGGGGTAAATGGCATATAGTTGAAAAGATGAAAGAGAAAAGCACATACATAACTTTCAGAATATTACTTCCATTGCATTTCTGAGCCAGTATTTCTCAAACCGTAAGTTTGGATCTACTAGGTGTTGTTAAATATAGTTAGAGGTTCATGATCAACATTTTCCAACTAAAATGGAAAGACTATATAGATCAGAAAACATCAATATGCATCACACACTAAAAAGCAAATACTCAGGCCACGGATCCAGCTCAGTGGCACAGCACCTGCCTGGCAAGCGCGAGGCCCTGAGTTCAGTTCCCAGTACAAAAATCATAAAAATCAAAAGCAAACACCCTGTGAAAGATTGCTTCATATTTTGGGGATAACTGCACTGGATTGGTAAATGGAAAAGATAAAAACAAATCCAGACACGGCAGTTATCTAGGTGGTTCACAGTCTCTTCCCTTCCCTCTTCATTCATCACGCCGTACCAATTCTCCCTCCAGAACATCAGTGAACTCATGTAACGCCTATCCAGATAAAACACGGACTTCCATTTCTTAAAAAGCATCAAACTATGCCTGCCTGTTGGTATTCTAGGCACGCCAGCCCCCCACTCTTCCTGATCAGTTTCTAGTATTTGCCTTTAAGTGGTACCCTCCGCCAAAAAATCCAGCGTGAGAATAACAGAAAATGCATATGATAGTAACCTGATATAAAATAGAACCTCACTGGCTTGTAGTTGGCAAGGACGCCTTACAAGATGTTTAAAGAGAAATTCCACTTTTATCACTTTCTGTTAACATATATAATAACTCGCAAGGAGCCAGTTATGTCATCCAGTCAGGCTTAGCAGAAAAGGTAAGGAACAGAAAAGAATTATTAATAAGTAGTCTGTTATTCTTTTACATGTGCAAAGTTATCTAATGTGCTTGGGAATGCTTATAAATTCTTTTATTTAGTCACGTAGTACATATCGAGCCTTATATCTATTTGCAATCCGTCTACTCATTATCAGAGAAAAAAACACTTCAAAGGACACAAGAGATAGACCATAACTTGTCTAGTATCAACCAAATTACAAGTGACTAGGGCAAAATTAGTGACATCTTACATATCAGAACTCAAATAGATAATTTCTGAACAGAAGACAAAGTGAAATTTCATAATATATTGTTTAATAAAGAAGGCTGAATAAAAATAAGAAAATGCCAAAATATCTCACTCAGAATGCTCAGGCCAGTTTAGAATCTCCACCAGACCACACTCCTGCCCCGTTACTCAAAAGTGGTACCAACAATTAAAAAAGTAAAAACCTGTTGCATAGAACACACATACTCCAGTGCCTTTTTAACACACGTGCTGGGTCACCCCTAAGCACCTTAGCAACAGCCCCACCCAAAACACACACCAGGCTACAGAATCATCCCTTCCCATGGCTTTAGAAGACACAGCCCCCGCAGTGGGGACCAGTCTTGTGCTCCCACAAAAAATGAGACAGGCATGTTTAAGGCTGGCCTCTGAGAGCAGATTCACCACAAAACAAGACGAGGTTCACGTCTTCCTCGGGCAGCCCATGCAAGACCTCCACAGAGCACTTAAAATAAGCAAACCAAATTCATCATAAGATATAAGAAAATTCCAATTAAACAAAGTGCTTCATAAATAGGTTGTCCTTCGATGTCTAAGACTATAGGATTGGATAAATTATGGTACATCCAACACAATGAAATACACGAGTCATCAAATGTCATGTTCTAGAATGTAATTAACATTGGAAAAGCTATCATATAAAATATTATATGAAAAACTGGTCATAAAAATAGAATCAATTTTCAGTTTGTATTTTAAAAACACATATACAGACTAGAAAAAAGACATCCAAAGTCTAACAAAGGTTGTTTTACATGATGGAATTTTTTAAATTTTTTATCTGAATTTTGTAAATTTTGTGCAGTAAGCATCACTTTAAGAAAATATTACAATGATAGAAGATTCTGTTTTCTAATCAACTGAAAAGCAAAATGATTTTGGATGATGAAAATATCTTAGATCACATCAGCTTTCTGGTTAACACCAATCCAGTGGTCTGATTATATAGTTAGTGAGATAACCCAACCAATCTAGCAGAATAGCTTTTTAGTATATCTAAACTGGGCTTTTTAAAAAATTCATACAAATTTAAGACAAAGGAGCAAAATTATACCTTTTCCTCTTACTTAAGCATCTCATACGGCTTACAACTGACAAAACTATCACTAACCATCACCACCGAGGCATGGAGGTTTGGGGAAGTATTTAGTGACTCAATTCTTTGTTTATACTGCTTACGTGCACAGCATTTGTTTCAAAACTTAAGCTCACACAAATTTCAAAGAGTTTAGCACTTTTTTCTTTGAATCAGCAAATGCTTTCTCTTTCCAAATCTTTTGGGTGTATCAGCTCCACTTATCTTCTATTTATGTTTTTATTAATTCTGTCCTTTATGTTTGTTTTTCCTTTTCTTAGTTGGTTATAAATTTTTTTTGTTTTACTGTATGTATATGTAAATACATACATATATATACACACACCCATATATTTTCCAGTAAGAATTACTCTGTGTATATCCCATAGCTTCCAACATGCTGCATTTTCTATGTATCCCACCACTGTACTTTATATTTCTTCCTTGATTTGATTGTTCCTTAATAGAGAAGTTATTTAATTATAACAGGAGATACAACATTTTTACATGTTTCAGTCTTAAGCATACTGTTAAATATTCCCAGTGCTCCCACTCAGCCCCTTTGCTAGTATCACCCGTGTTGCATTTGACTGACAAGTCTGTCAGCAGTTTCCTCCAGAAGGGCCTATGGCAGTGCCATGTCAAGCTGTGTTAGAGCCTGAGGTGGAGGAAAAATAAAATTTTGATTTTAAGTCATGGGATTTTGGGGGGGTGCATTTTAACATTGCATAATATGTTATTGATTACTGAGCTTTCTAGCACTGTCTTAAATTTTGCAACCAAGGCACCTAATAATGCTTTGATTACTATATGTTCAATGTTTGTATTTTCGAATGGCTGGCTCGTTCTCTCTCTCCCTCTGGAAACTTCTAGGTGCTATAATATTGTCTGGTAAAAGATGGTATACAGAAGTCTAATCCAAGATAATTTATTTTTCATATAATTAACATTCACACACACACACACACACACACACACTTGCCAGTGATTCTTTGTCCTTACAGTCTAATGACATTGGTCTGATCTGTTTTGGCATTGATCATGGTGGGTCAGTCCTCCCCGGAACACAGTCTGACTTTTCAATGTACAGATTTAAGGGATTTTTTCCCCCTTGAATTATAATTTGAAATATTTGTTCAGTTATCATTAGTTTTAATTACTTCCTTGAGTGTTCTACATAACTGTTGGCTCTCCTTTGCATCTCTTTTGTGTCTATCATTTCTCTCTTATTTTTTAACATATTTCTATTTCACAGTTGCCCATTTTCTTACTTTATCTTTTACAGTGTTTTCCATGTTATTAACTCTTCCAATTTGGTCTTAATTTTTATACTGGTTAATTTTTGCCTCTCAACTTCTTGCTTGGGTTCTCCTGGCTCATACGTCTTCTACTACTTGTCCATCTCTTCCCTCAAATACTACCTTTCCACTTGGTGGTTCCTGTTGATTCACTGGGTTGTTTTGTACATTTATGCAAATCTGTTCATTCAGTTTTCATCTACTCCATGAAATTTTTCTAGTAAATACTCATCATCTACTCATGTATTATGCTGCATCTATTTATGTTTTCGTTTTGGGGGGGGGGTGGCACCTTACTCTTGCCAGACAGGTGCTTGTGCTGCTGAGCTAAACCCCGACCCTATGTTTTTTTTCTCATAGCTTCTCTTGCGGGCATTGCTCTATTTCCTTTATTTTTACTTATAACTGAATGAGTTACTTTTTATATTGTTGCTGTGGTGCTGGTGGTGTTTGTAGTACTGAGACTGAACTCATGACCTTCATCGGGAACCACATTAGCAGCCCTTTTTTACTTTGACACACAGTCTCCCTAAGTCACCAAGTTGCCCGGGCTGGCTTTGAACTTGCAGTCCTCCTACCTCAGACTCCCAAGATGCTGAGATTACAGACATACACCACGACACCTGCTTGAATAAGCTGCTTTTTAGTGAACCAGCTATTTGTACATCTTTCCCATGGTAGGGGGTGGAGACCAGATCCAGGGCATGGGAAAGCCCTACCCCAAGACAAGACTGAAATGTACTTTTTGTCCAAAGGAAAAATGGGTAGTATCTGAACTAAAACCTACTGGGTGCAGTTGGCAGTGGGTGAACCCTTGATAAAATAGGGAGAACATGCAAAACTGAGGTCCTCCCCCCAGCTTCACCCCATGATGCTTAGAGGACTTGCCATCCAGGCAGCAGCTCCCAGCTGAAGACTGCAGAATTATCCTGTGGGGGTCTCCTCAGTGCAAAAGCAAGGCACACACATGCTGTCATCAGGGATTGCTTGTTGAGGCCCCAGCCAATCACTCTAAATTTAATGTAAAATAAAACACCTGGGCAACAAGCCCACGCATGTACTCTGCTGTCCATCAGATCTTATTCCTGTTTTGATCAGCTCTGGCTGCCTTCCTATGGAACGTAAACGCATGCGGTTATAAGGCACTGCACACCGGTATCCACTAAACATACACGGAAATACACACCCACCCCTCCCCACGTAAGACGGGTGTTGGTTTAGTGGGTGCACAGCCTCCTCCCAGCAATCCTTTGGCATGGGTGGCACCAGCTGAGTTGCTCTGCCAAGCTTACCCACTCCAGCAAGGAGCAGCTCTGCCTGGGACAGCAGCCGCCACCCAGACCACACCCTAAGGCACCCTTGCCCCTACCCTCATGGGCTGCTCTGCCTCTCTCCCATCTGCCTGTGGGGCCTCGAAGGAAGCTCTGCTCCTCCAGCAGGGCCAGCCCTGAACGGTGGATTTATGGGAACTATGTTGTCCCTTTGTTTGCTGCTGACAAGCGTAAAGAACCACTTTCGCTGCTGCTAATAACGGTTAATTTATCACATCCAGCCAGGGCTGACCTCTGGGCGTCCCTGCCCCTCCATCCACCTTCACACCTGCTCAAGCTAATTGTTAGAGCCAAGTGTAAATGAAAATCAACTGGGCTAATAATGAATGGGGCCCATTACTCGCAACAGCACACTGCTTTACAAAGGTTTATCCAGAAACATTAAAACCAGTCCTCTGGTCACAGTTCCCTGTTTTATAGACGAGGGAGAGTGAGTAAACAAGGGGAGGCCAGCCTGTGAAAACCAGCACCGGACCAACCGGAGACAGAACATGTGCCTTTAACTTCCTGAACTCTGCAACAGCCCTGCCTGTTTTCCAAACCTCATTCATAGAACAAAAGAGAAAGGCTTAAGACGTTTCTCCCAGTGTTGCTGTCATCTGTTTATATAAGCAAATGAGATCATTACTGGGTATGACGACCTTAATTAATATGCTAATCTCATCCCTCCACCAAATCCATTTTTTAAGGCAGCCATCTTCGTGGCTATTCTGTTCCCTGTCACCACCCCAGAACTGCCATGCTGCTACTGTCTAGAAAGAGGGCTTATTTCCAAATGCCTGACCGGAAACAAGAAGAGTCCCCTATAAAGATGACTGAGGACCTTCAAGAGGCAGCTATTGGCTCATCAGGAATTATCAACTGTAGCTCAAAGATGTGGCTCCGGGAGAGTTTAAGAAACCTCTTCCCAACACCAAGCTGACAGTTAAATATATTGGAGGAAGCGTTTTCTAAAGTTTCTTCCACGTTATATTTTTTCATTTGTAACATATTTCTAAACAGTCAGGATTCTCCATTTTGAGCCATAAATTGTAAGTATCCATCCTCCAGCAAATTCAGTTCCAAGAGGAAATGTCAAGTAATTGAGGATGAACTTTATACAGATGTCTACTGAGTGACCCTTGGACTCACAAACATGTTCAGACCTTCATGTCAGCAGTGCGAAATTAGTTTGCACCAAATATCACGTCATTCTGTATTATATCCGAATTAGTCACTATAGAATACAAGCACCTGTATTACAATTTAGGTGGCAGGACCGACTAGCCCATGATCTTAACCTCTTGCCTAACTTCTCAGAAGTCTACTCTTAAACTTCGCATTTGCAAGACTTTTCATCATCAGCCTTAATCTGGGAACCTCCCCAAGCAGGTTTCATGGTACAGTATGTTATGTAGAGATATACTGATCAGTGACTTCCCTAGTATCTGCCTAACAGCCTTGGCTTTTGAGAGCACTGGTACCGATATATACTGCATAGCATCTGCTGGGGATTTGGGAAAGTCCAGGTAGGTGAACACAAAACCAGTAACAACTGGCTTCCAAGGAATAAGATATAAACTGGTGAAGGGATGTTGGAAGGGAGGGAAGAAGGGAGATGGGAACAAGTGGGATGGAGTGGATCAGAGCAGACCGGAACAGAAGAGAAGAAAGTGGAGGCAAGCTTCATGATCATACAACGGGAAAAAATGAGTTAAATTGCATTTAGTATGAGTCCCTTTTTTCAATGGAGGACTTCCTAGACATTATCACTCTATGTAAATATATAAAAAGAACCTTCATTTCGAAGAACATCTGTGAATAACATGAATACCAAAGCATTCTATAGGACAGAATTAGAAACACTACTTTAGAACTTGCTATCCAAGTAAATACACTGCTGCAGAAAAAAAAAAATTCACTCACTTACATGCCTGTGGTAAAGGATAAAAACTTTGCTGGTTTCATTTATATGAAAGTTAAATGATTTTGAGGTAATTAGGGCTTTTATATTAGCTATTTTTGCAATAAGTCTGCTAACAACACATCTCAGACACTTATATCTTTTTTTTTTTTGACAATAGTAGAAATACAACAGAACAAGACAGAACAAAGCCAATTGAGACAGTGCAGTGAATTTGGTACAGAACTTCACAGCAGGTTACCGGGATAACAGTAATAGATACCATAGTATATCTCATTATCTTCACCATAGTTGTCTAGTCAATTAAGTATAGCAAAATCAAACCAAAGACAGAACATTATAAAATCAATTGAAAGAGAATATTGAATAAAGTGAAGCAATTAATCATAATGAAACAAAACTGAAGACAACACTTGCTTTCAAACAGAAGATAGAGGAGACCCCCCATATTTGCTATGTTGCATACAGTCAGCCTGCCAAGAGATGCTCAGATCTCTGTCCCTTTTTGCTAACTGGGGGGAGGGGAGAGGGTTATTGGGATGTTTCATTCCAAGCCCGTGCACTAGTAGGTTCAAGAGACACTACAGGGTCTCCTCCTGGCGCATGCCAGAGGAAGGCACTTACCAAGAGGGCGGGTGAATTGCTTCTTTGTGCAGGCTGCTGGGTTCCACCATGGCCGTGGCTGGATCTCTGGGGCTGTTCTCTGGTTCTCCTCCTGGCTCACACCAGAGGAAGGTGCTTACCAAGAGGGCGGGCGAATTGCTTCTCTGTGGGGGCTCCTGGGTTCTACATGGCCGTGGCTGGATGTACTTATATCTTGAGACTCAGGGGCTGGAATGGCTAGGCTTCAGCATCAGGTCCAATTCAGGTAGAGTCTACTGATTTCTCATTTAGCGATTAAGGCTTAAAAAGTACGGAACATCTTAGTGTAATTTTCTCTTGGTGCAGGGAGGAGCAGAAAATTGGTAGCATTTTTTGCCATCTTTTTGAGCCTCAGCTTGCAACTGGAGCTCTATTCCTTTACCAGTTTGCTATCAGCCAAAGCAAGTCATAGGGCCAACCCCAATATAAGTAGGCCAGGAAGTTAGTACACTCACAGAGAAGGCAAGCAGGGTAGGGGAAAAGATGAGTGAATGTCTCTCATATGGACCACAAATTCAAGATTTAACTGCTGTGGTAACTCAGTCGTATTTCTATATCTTCAAAACATGTAAGTCCTGGTTCACAGTTTAAATATATAGATGCTGACACTTGGCCACAAAAATACAGACTCCATTTCTATTCATTCTTTTTCCTGCTTTGGGCAAGTCAATATTCAATACTATGTGTGCTAATCTAGGGGAGTTAGAAGACCAGGCCGTCAACATTTTATGTAAGAACAAGGACCAGTGTATTCATTTTCTATGGAAAGTATCACAGACTTAGCAGCATAACACAACACCCCGTCATTACTCACAGTTTCTCTGGATGAAGAGTCCAGGCAGTCTGGTTTAACCTAGTCCCCTGCAAGGCCAGGGTCAACATCAGCCTGGCCCGGCTCTTCAGGTGAAGGCTCTTAGGTTTGCTGAAAGAATTCATGTTCTGCAGGCATAGATACTGTGGAATCTTGCTTCTTCGAATCCAAGGAGAGGAGACTCCCTAGCAATTCTGTTAGCAAGATAGAGTCATACATCATGAGATTTAATCCCAGGACTAAGAGCTCAGCATCTATTGCTTAGAAATCAAATCACAGGCCCTTCTCACACACAGGGTGAGGGACAGGGCACCAAGAGGCAGAGATTACCATGGTCACCCTCAGGCCTGTCCACCAGGCCAGAAGTCTAAACATCTGTCACTTGTGTCCCACTTCCTTCCAGCTTTTCCCAGCTTTTCCTAATGCCAGGTCACTCTCAGCTCATGTCCTAGAATTGCCTTCACACTAGATGCTCAGGCTCACTGGTTAATGCTGCATCATATTTCATATTGAGATATTTTCCAGGATGGGCACTTTTTCAGTCAGTTAGCCAATACTGCCCAATCACTGAATGAATATTCAGTGCTGCTAACCAGAACAGCCAAGAAATCAATGCAGTTAGAAAAGGCCCTGGGTATCAACGATCATGATACATGTCTGTGCCTGATGTGACCAACACTAGTCAAGATGGCTATGTGTGGAAACAACCACTGACTGACAAGAACAGACACGTACAGCTGTATCTACCTTGAGCCATGTCTACCCTGAGCTAAGGCAGTCAGTCAACTCCAAGGGACAAGTATCAGTCAAGGAAATGAGTTGGCAGCCTAAATATCTAACAGCTGAATGATGGCCAGAAGCCTCACTTTGCAATCCGTCTGTCTGTGTCTGTCCGTCTGTCTGTGTCTGTCTGTCTGTCTGTCTCTCTCTCTCTCTCTCTCTCTCTCTCTCTCTCTCTCACACACACACACACACACACACACACACACACATGGTCCTAGAAAGACAAATAACTGAAATTATGAGTCATTTTCCTTTTCCTAAAAGCTATCCCAAAGAGTCTGTTGAAAACCTACTGTATTCCAGGTTCTCTTTTTAGTGTTTGGAATAGAGATGAATGACTGAAGTCCCTATCCCTAGGGGTGAGAATTAGTCTTTAAACCTTTCTCTTCTATATTATCCACACAGTAGACAAGCAAGCTGAGAAATTTCCTCAGAGGTCACCAGCCATCAGCATCCAGGATCTTTCCCATTGCTCTTATTTCAACCCCAAAATTTGGTCAAGATTTGCTTTTGCTATCGGAAAATTGAATGCCAATTCAATAAGTAATTGAAACAGGCTTACTGCTGTCTGCAGGATTTATAGAAGAAGCCATGCGATAAAACCATATTTACTATGGTATCCATTACAACATCTGAGGTTAGGAAAACTTTGTGTTCTACAAACAGCTGAAAGCCAAAGATCACCTAAAACAAATGCAAGCAGGTTCAACACGAATGCTCAAAGTGACACGCAAACAGGGCATGCCTGGACAACAAGTCTTCTCTTTCTCTGTACTGTTTCTGGCGGTAACTTTATACATTCCCATGTCTTTTTTATATTAGAGCTTTAAACAGCAAATAGATGATAAGCTTACTTTAATAATCATTTATCATAAGCTTGTACTGGGAGAAAACAAACTCTTGACAAATACCAAGGACTGCTTTATTCTTAGCTCCCCTTTATTGTCAAGGACTCCTTTATTCTAATGCAGTGGCTCCTGGAAAACTTTCCTTTTCAAGGATTCTTTTTCAACCACAATCAATAATCTACAACCAACTTTGTAATCTCTTTAGAAAACAAGACCTTTTCAGCTTTGCAGTTTTGAAGATAAAATGCATAGCTGGATACCTCCAGCCCAAAGAATTAACTTTTTTTGTTGGTTATTAATCAGAGTAATAATACTGTCACAAAATGGGAAGTCAATAGTTATCATTATTAATTTTAGAAATTCAGATTTGAAATGAATTTTAGAACACAGCTGGTTGTGTCCTTATCCAAAGACTGATTTTCCTTAGCAATATCTGTTGTGTCTGTTCAACCTATGCTTTGAAAGCCTCAGTGACAGAGAGCTCACTGCCTCACAGAAAGGTTCTCTCTTCTCATACCACCTTAGCAATGTTTTTCTTATTCTGCTCTGTTTTTCTTCTTCATTTTTAACCCACTATCCTAGCTGTATTCTTTGGTGTCTCAATAGAGAAATCCAGCTCCTTCATAAAACAATATTCCAAGTGTCTTAAGTCCCCTACCATATCCTGAATACTTTCTTACAAAGGTGTCCAGTGCCTTGAATCCTTCCTTAGAACATGACTTTTGTTCCATAATGTCCTGTATTCTGATTTCACACCCATGGATTTCAACCACGATCTTGTAACTGTTATTATTGTACTCAACAACACAGCAACAGCACCTAGCACAAAGGAAACCTTATTTTCTACATAATTCTATGCTGCAACTTGCAAGGAAATGCAAAGTTGCAGCATGAGGCGTTCACTCTGGATACAATCAATGGCAGGGTACATGGGGGTTTAAAGCTGGAGCACTCTAATTATGCTCCAGCTTCCCACAGTCTGAGAAGAGTGACAGCCAGAACAGAATGAAAAAAACAAGCAGTGCATGAGGCTGTTGCATTGCAATCCCAGGGCACTGAAGCCTCATCCATTAGAGCAAAACTTTCCATTTTTCCTACTGTTTTCTGCCCCTTGGGGTCCAGTTGAACCCCACCTCTTCTATAAAATCCTGCAAATGGCAGGACTATTTGTTGAGTTCCCGAAGTGCTTGCATGCAGGCCTGTGTCAGGACTCAGAGCCTTCACCTTCTAGTCCTGTGCCCCTGGGCACCAACCCTCCTGTTCCCTGATGCTGAGTACTTCAGCCTCTCTGGAAAGCATAATTAGTAATGTGAATGACTTTTCCTTACTCTGCTCTCAACTGTGCTCAGAATATTGGATTGCAGATCTCTCAATCCAGGGCACATCCAGAATTATGGGGCCAGAAAAGAAGAAAGTTCTCTAAGAAACTAAAATTAACAACAGGCAATGCACAGATGGTGCACTGACTGGGCATCTGTGGAAATCATCGTAGAATGTTACCCACTGTGGTGGATTAACTAACGGACAACCTGGAACCCCCAGCTGAACTAAGTCAGCTGGTGCTGGCTGTGGAAGGCTCACCTGAGGATCACTGCTGACAGCCTAAAAAGAGAACAGGTGGGGAAGATGGTGGGCTGGTGATTCTCCTAGAGAAGCTTGTTACACTGGTTTGGCTGGTATGAACTCAGCTGTTATTATCATCAGAGGACCTCGCTGTCACTGAGGACATCTGTGGTTCTTTTTAGGGGAACTGTGGTCTTTACTTTGAGCATTGCTTCCTGGCTCCAGTACAGATCCCTCAGCCTGCTGGCACAGACTGGCACAGACTTTCGGGCCTTCCCAGACCCTTGAAGTAGACTTCTATGAGACATTGTTGTGGACCCTAGGTCTTCAGCTGGACTCAGGATACTGCCATGGGATCAAGTTCCCCAGCTGGATTTTTTGGGTCTCTAGTGTGTAGACAGTTTCTTGCACTCTTATGCATTTGACTCTGGGTGAATATTATAAAATAATCCTATAAACTGTGTGTCCTGTATGGAATCCTTTCCCTTGCACACCCTGACTACAACACCCACAACTAGAGATCACTTATAAAACTAAGGTGCACTCCAAAAAGTGTTCTCTGCAAAGCACCAGTCCCAACAACAACTGCTGTCAGGTGTCTATAGAGTAACCAGACATTTTGTTGAAGAAGTAGAAAGACAAAACGTGTGGTGATCTGCACAAGCACAGAGAAAGGAGAGTTTGCAGCAGTGATGGTGAAGCTTTTAGAGACCAAGTGCCCAAACTGCAACTCAAAACCCACTTATTTATCTCAAAGTGCCAACACTGCAATTCACCCTGAACATGCAGTGTTCACTACTGGGGCAACTTGGCTGGGTGCCGACAACAGGCTCTGTGTACCCGCTGTGGCACACATGCCACAGGCCTGCCACCACTGGTCCACGGCAAAATGACTGTGCAGGAGACTTACTCCAGGTCTAGTAATCAATGATCCAGTGCCACGGGCACTAGAGGAGGGCAATTCATCAACTTATCCCTCGAGAATACTCACAGAGGGCACCCCTCCAGGAACCTCCCAGCTTGGGAAGTACAAGCCACCTGCAGAGTATACAGACGAAAGGAGACTGCCTGGTACAGAAAGCACATAGCAGCCACACTCTGATTGCCAGTTAATACACAAGCTGGGTGATGACGCAGCTTGTGATTCAGACTCCTGTGGGATTTGTGCATGGGAACTGATTTCTCAGTCTATCGCCTTCTGGGGAAATGAATTGAGGCCTGTGGTTGAAATGCTAAGTGACAGAAGCTGCACCATCACTATCCCCACCCTGGTGCTGATTCTGACTCTGATGCCCTGGTTCCTTTAACAGCAACATACTCGCCAGAGTAGGGGACAGGGACACTGCAGCCCCACCCCTCTCATCAGACCCTCCACTGCCAAGTTTACTAGCGCTGCTCCCTCCATAGGAGAAGTTGCTGCAGTGGTCAGATTCAGACATCTGTCATCCGACCGGACCGGTCAGCTGTCCTTACGCACACAACAGTTACTCTTTACTCTCTGCCCTCCCTTTACTTCTTCCAGGATAGCAATACAGCTGGCACCAATTACCTTCCTTTCTCCTCCTACAAGCTCAGCTGAAAGTACTGGTTTTAATGTGCAAATTAAATTGGTGGTAAGATCTGGAATAGAACAGGACAGTGGTAGTGAAGCTATCAACAGGCATGCTGCAGCAAGATACGCATTATCACTGAACATTTAAAGGTTCACCATCACTGGAAAAGGACGTACCACTTAACCTCAAGCATAAGCCTGATTTCTCCTAGATCGGTGATGGTGAACCTATTAGAGTTTTCAATGATACAAACAGCTCACTGCAGCATGTATGCCACACACAGGATTCTTAAATCATAACTTCAGCCCTGAATTCTCTCCTGGACTTCAGATCACCACCACCCCTCCCAACTCTGGCCATATGCCTCCTATGGTATGTCCTATATATATATATGCACCATAACTTCCTAGAAACATCTCAATTCAACGCACATGCAGCTCAACTTGTAAGATTCTTCCCAGATCTACTCCTCCTGTTTTCCCAATGCCCAAATCTGGGGAAACAATGAGGCATTCTTTTTTTTTTTTTTTTAATTTGAAAGAGAATAAAACAAAAGGGGGCAGTACAGAGCAGATCAGAACAGGACAACATAGGCAACACAGTACTTTACATTAAGTCAACT